>NW_020871911.1:197405-204905 GCF_003789085.1 Penaeus vannamei
ATTTCCCCCCCCCCTAATTATTCGTATTATCCAATCTGGTGAGCTCAGGAATAATCTGAGGGCAGAGGATTGAAATAAAAAATTCTTCAGGAAACACTTGTCGCAACATTAAAGGATGTGGCCAAGCAGCGTTCCATGTATCTACTCTACACTTGTTCGAAGAAAGGAAACGATGCTTTTTATCAATATCATTGAAAAAAACGAACATTCTCACACATATTACGCTATTTAAAAGAAATATGATGTATATTGTATATACGAATGTTCTAAAACATTAGCATCTGTTTACATTCACTCATCCTATCTAATTCATTAATAGCACAAATTCAACATGGAAATTGGTCAGACGTGTAAAAGGGCCTTAGTGAACTTCAATAATCAAAGCCACGCTGACAACTAATGACCTAATAAGGAATATGGTACTAAAGCGCTTCCCAAACTGGATCAGCTGTGGTTGAGATGTCCCACTTCCAGCATCCGAAACAGCAATCATAAAAAAGTTATTGAATCAGTACACACATAGATACATATACATACGTAGTAGATTTATACATACATACACACACACACACACACACACACACACACACACACACACACACACATACACACACACATATATATATATATATATATATATATATATAATATTATATATATATATATATATATGACAACTTGTAGATACACATACATGTTTATACGTGTGCGTGTTACAGACACAGATATTATATATATATATATATATATAATATATATATATATATATTATATATTATACACATATATATACATATACAATATATATATTATATATATATATATATATATATTATATATATATAGTGATTAGACGCATGTTTATGTGTGTGTGTGTTGTGTGTGTGTGTGTGTGTGTGTGTGTGTGTGTGTACGTGTATGTGTGTGACAATTAAAAACTATATACATTCTTCACATGTGCTTCAGGAATGTGTAAAAACTTGATCTAAATTTAGATTTGAAATCGCATAAGACGTAGGGAACAAGGACACATACAACGGCTTTTTAATCCATTCAGAATGTTTTGGTAATAATATTTGTCATTTCTTCAACAAACATTTTTTAATTCATAAGCTTTCCCATCTCTTGAATACTGCAGCGTATCATTGTGTCTTTGATTATGTATATATATATATATATATATATATATATATATATATTATATAGAGAGAGAGAGAGAGAGAGAGAAGAGAGAGAGATCCATACATATATATTGAAAATTTATACGCATATGCATATTATACAATAAACATGCACACACAGGCTCTTATATACATGATTATGTATGTGTGTTTACAAGTATCATGTGTGTGTAGTAGGTCTTCCAACATTCATCCTTTAGTTAAAATCACTTGAAATTCTCTAGCACTTCTTCACACCGAACGCCGATTCACGGAGGTTAGTCATCCGCAAGTCCAAGGACGGAGATTTCGTATAAAAGAAGTGGAGCGTTTCTTCTAGACACATTCCACCACTGCAGTCGCGGACACAACAAGGATGAAGTTCTTGGTTAGTTATTTCTGTTTCCTAAAGTTCTGTGCATTAGTTTTCAAACTTCAATGCAGAAATTACAGTAACCGTAATACTTAAAAGGACTACTTCATTTGGAGTTACTAACTTTTTGCTTTAATTCAGATTTACACTTCATTGTTTATTTCCAACAGGCGGTAGTGCTTCTGGCGGCCCTTGCTTGCGCTTCTCCAGTGGAGAAGCGAGAGGCGGACGCCGACCCTAGCCTCCCCTTCTACGGTCAGACTTATGGCTACCCTAGCTACTACCGAGGCTACGGCTACCCATACAGCTACTCCCACGCCCTCTACAAGAGGTCGGCTGATCCTGAACCCGATGCTGATCCTTCCTCCTGTACAATACTACCGCCTTACTCTGCAGGTTATGGCTACGTTCGCCCTTACACCTACGGCTATCCCTACAGCCACGCCCACGCCCTCCACAAGAGGTCGGCCGAACCAGAAGCTGACGCCTCCGTTGTTCACCCGCACACTTACTCCTACACCCACCCCGCTCCTGTCGTCTCCTACGGCTATCCCTACACCTACGGCTATGGCTATCCCAGGGGCTATGGATATTAACTCTGAAGACACTTCGTCACTTGCTACCAGTAATAGCATAGATCTTGACTTCCTTTTTGCACCACTTGTTGCCAGGATGCAAGAAATGATTTTCGAAATAAAGTACCAATGAATTCTCCATTTTTATTTGGACAGTACCATGTCCTTCGAAACATAAATTTCAGTAATCAGTATTTATTTTCAAATTGTGCGACTTACGTAGCATATTGAACAAAGTTCTGATGGAGCATAAGAATACGAATACTGATTTAAAGTTTTTGTGTCTTCAAAGACCTGACTACAACTGAACCAACTACGACCTATTGATATCCTAGGAAATATCAGACAAACGGGAGCTTAATGATAAATACTAATTATAAAAGAAAAAATAGAACGATGATACCAATAATCATTGCAATAATGATCTAGTTTCATGTCACGAGTTCTATCTCAAACGTGTTCTCTACTGATTATCATGAATATCACGGGCATTATGATGATTGTTAATGTTTTTTTATGATCATTTCTAGCACACTTTTATTAGACCCCTACGCCTACGGCTATGGCTACCGTAGGGATTATGGATATTAACATCGTTCTTGCATCACTTGTTGCCA
Source organism: Penaeus vannamei (assembly GCF_003789085.1). Lineage (NCBI taxonomy): Eukaryota > Metazoa > Arthropoda > Malacostraca > Decapoda > Penaeidae > Penaeus > Penaeus vannamei. The sequence goes on from NW_020871911.1 coordinate 200,131, forward strand.
GGATGCATGAGATTCTTTTCGACTTCACAAACATTTCTCGCCAATAAAGAATCAACGACCTTTTCCACTTTCATTAAAACCATGTATAGTGTAATCACATTCATTCACTTCCTCACTTACATTACTTTTGCTAGTGTCATTATTGTTAGCATTGTATTACCCCGTATCAGCAGCATCATGCTAATCATCATTGTCTCCATGTATATTATTTGCACTTTTATTCCACCATTCTTAGAATAGCAGTGTTAATCTTTTCTTAATAATACCATAGTAATGCGTATAATAGTATCGGATGGTAATGATAACAATCACCATAATCATAACTACAATAACTACCTGCTCACTGTGTTTACATTCAGACGCATCTGTTGCAGCTTCTATAGACTGCAAACAAATCTTACTCTTTATAAAGGGACTGAAACTGTAAATTCGCTGCCACTTAAAAGTAGAACTCGTATATTACTATGCGTAGCTGTGCATCTATAATCATATCTATACAAACATACATATACATACTATCTTACAAGAGTGCAATTTCATTTCGAGTCTTCCTCTGCATTTCAGACTTTCAGGCACTGCAAGGTTTCCACAACTCAATTTGTTGTATCTTTATAATTGCAAATATTATAACAGGCCAAATATTCATTTCGAGCGAAAACAAATATTGTTTGGATTTGTTAGGCATAGCATTTACTACATATTCCGTAAGACTAAATAATAATAATAATAATAAAAATAAATAAATAAATAAATCATACATCTTGCTTCTCCTAAACTCAGAGTTTCGAGGAGTTTTAACAGCCATAGTGTTCTCCCCTTCCTCTTAAAAGCTAAACAAGTCTTTTAAGCCATAGTTGCTTGTTTAATCATCTTCAATGGCACTTGGTTATTCAGGACGTTCCTTCGCTGTATATTTTGCACTAGAGAGAGAGTGTGTGTATTTATGTGTAATGGATACATGAGAATGATATTTTATGTTTTTAAGTGTTACAGATTTTGAAACATGACTATCGACTTGGGATATGCCTCATAAACAGTCCCCTCGAGGCTATCTCTGACGACCTGTCAGAAATTTCTGACCTTATGTTCTCTGCAAATCTTGATACTTAAGGGATCACTAAATGTGACTCGAGTATGCATAACAACCCACCAAGCAACTGGGTAATTTGCCATTCATGAATTCCATAAGGAAGCCGCGCAAAGACAATGAATCGGGTGAGAAAACCTTACGATTTACATTTACAGTTGATACATGTGATTCGTATATCACCTTCTTTAAATAACGTGTTTTACGTTTACAGAATTAACGAAAACTTTTAAGAATAATTGGAGATTAAATGTTGTCATCGATGTTTGGCTATCGTGATTGTGCTAAAGGTTCTAGTTATATACCTTTTATTATTATTATTATTATTTTTTTTTAAGAAAAACACCATATATTTCGAGCAATAATCTTGGTATTCGGCAAAACTTTATAATGTTTCCAAACCTTTTTAACATAATTCTAATGGCTGATATTAGTTGCCAATAAATGTATTTGCGAAATACCAGGCGCCAATTACAGCATTCCTCCATACAAGCAAGAGCATTTAATTCACTGAATACTGGAGACTACGAATGTATTGCCAGAAAAAAAAATCTGTTCACGCACTATCGGGGTGTGGCAGTTGGAAATGTTGGCAACTGTGCATGCAAACACACATAAAGACACATATAATATACATACACATATGAGATACATACGTACACATATATACCTATATACATGTGTTTGGATATATTTGTATACGTATGTATACATTAAGCATATAAATGTACATATTTGTATGTACGTTTATATAAAATGTTTAGCTATTCAGTACAAGTATGTGTGTGCCTGTGTGCGTGAAACTATTTTTTTTTTTTTTTTTTTTTTTTTTTTTTTATCTAGTGAATTGTTAAAGTCTACAAGATATTCGTAGATGTGCGAGTGCATGTATGTGCGTGTTTGTCCGTCGGTGTGCTAGAATTGCTCATACTTCCTTACGGGCGACTTTTCCTTGCTCTCGGCGTCGATACCTTCGGACTTTAGTCATCCTGCAAGTCCAAGGACGGAAGTCCCGCATATAAGAAGTTCGACGATTTCAACAGACACATTCGCAGACAGGCAGTCACAAAAGCAGCTGACATGCAGTTCTTGGTCAGTCATTTTTGCTTAAAGTTACAACCGTGTATTATTTTAAAGTATGTCTGCTTAGATTTTACAAATAGTTAGGATTCTTAGAACAATAACTTGGTATTCGATTTGTACATCCAACTAGTTTTATTATAACTAATATGATGTTAATCTTTACTGCTTTGTTTCCTAAACAGGCGGTAGTGCTTCTGGCGGCCCTTGCTTGCGCTTCTCCAGTGGAGAAGCGAGAGGCGGACGCCGACCCTAGCCTCCCCTTCTACGGTCAGACTTATGGCTACCCTAGCTACTACCGAGGCTACGGCTACCCATACAGCTACTCCCACCCCCTCTACAAGAGGTCGGCTGATCCTGAACCCGATGCTGATCCTTCCCTCCTGTACAATTACTACCGCCCTTACTCTGCAGGTTATGGCTACGTTCGCCCTTACACCTACGGCTATCCCTACAGCCACGCCCACGCCCTCCACAAGAGGTCGGCCGAACCAGAAGCTGACGCCTCCGTTGTTCACCCGCACACTTACTCCTACACCCACGCCGCTCCTGTCGTCTCCTACGGCTATCCCTACACCTACGGCTATGGCTACCGCAGTGGCTATGGATTTAACTCTGAAGACACTTCGTCACTTGCTGCCGTTATGAGTATGGATCTAAACTTCATTCTTGGACCTCTTGATGTCTGGATGCAACATGTGCCTTCGGGTTCTTCAAACATTCTATCTCAATAAATAATATGATTTTTTAAACGTTTAAGCTTGTGATTGTTTTCCTCTCAATTTCATTTTAGAAAAATTCTGAATGAAACAACCAAGAAAACACACATATGCACACACACACACACACACACACACATATATATATATATATATATATTATATAATATAATATATATATATGTATGTATATATATATGAGATTATGTATATATAAATATACATATATGAGATTGTATATATACAATATATACATACATATGTATATATATTCTTGCACATATATACAGGTATAAGTATATACATAAATGTATAACAACAAAATTAACGCTTCTACTAAATAACACACAATTATGGTGAGTTCGTGTAATGATCGTATATACATATAAACATGTAAATGTAATATTACGTGCCAACTTCTGATAATGGAAATCGGTCTACAGTATAGGAAGAGAATATATCTGCAGCATTTAAATAAATAGCTGAACTAATTACGACCAATTACATTGTCCGTCATCCCCCCCCTAATTATTCGTATTATCCAATCTGGTGAGCCAGGAAAATAATCTCAGGCAGAGATTGAAATAAAAAGCCTTCAGGAACACTTGTCGCAACATTAAAGGATGTGGCCAAGCAGCGTTCCATGTATCTACTCTACACTTGTTCGAAGAAGGAAACGATGCTTTTATCAATATCATTGTCATAATTATTAAAAATGTCATTTTTCATTGACAGTGCCTTTTGATCTATGGTTGATCAAGATAACACAACTATGGCTTATCAAACTACAAATGACCAAACTTTGATTTATTGAACGGTACCTGCCCAAGATTTCTCTTAAGGCCCGATCACACTAGCACTTTTCCGTCATTTTTTTTCATTTCCGAATGAACTCCGAATGAAAATCGTGTAAACAAACCTGGCGCTATCGGAGTGAGGTCCCGGGAATCACACGAACATTCTCACACATATTACGCTATTTAAAAGAAATATGATGTATATTGTATATACGAATGTTCTAAAACATTAGCTTCTGTTTACATTCACTCATCCTATCTAATTCATTAATAGCACAAAATCAACACGGAAATTAGTCAGACGTGTAATAGGGCCTTAGTGAACTTCATATATCAAAAGCCACGCTGACAACAAATGACCTAATAAGGAATATGGTACTAAAGCGCTTCCCAAACTGGATCAGCTGTGGTTGAGATGTCCCACTTCCAGTATCCGAAACAGCAATCATAAAAAAGTTATTGAATCAGTACACATAGACACATATACATACGTAGATAGATTTATACATATATATATATATATATATATATATATATATATATATATTATATATTATATATTATATATATATGACAAACTTGTAGATACATATACATGTTTATACGTGTGCGTGTTACACACACAATATATATATATATATATATATATATATATATATATATATATATATATAGTATTTAGACGCATGTATATATGTGTGAGTGAGTGTGTGTGTGTGTGTGTGTGTACGTGTATGTGTGTGTGACAATTAAAAACTATATATATTTCTTCACACAGGAATGTGCTTCAGGAATGTGTAAAACTTGATCTAAATTTAAATTTGAAATCGCATAAGACGTAGGGAACAAGGACACATACAACGGCTTTAATCCATTAAGAATTTTGTGGTAATAATCTTTGTCATCTCTTCAAAAATTTTTTAATTCATAAGCTTTCCCATCTCTTGAATACTGCAGCGTATCATTGTGTCTTTGATTATGTAGTATATATATATATATATATATATATATATATATATATATATATATATATATAGATAGAGGAGAGAGAGAGAGAGAGAGAGAGAGAGAAGAGAGATACATATCTATGAA
>NW_020871911.1:208694-233694 GCF_003789085.1 Penaeus vannamei
GTAATATATAGTATATAAATGTATATATATATATAGTACAATATATATATATATTATAATACTATATATACTAACATTCAACCTGACAACACAATGATGTGTATTCATATTGTATTTATATATATATATATATATATTCTATCACTACATGTAACAATACACAACTCACACACACACACACATCGATACACATCCAACCTACAACTAATCACACCAACACACAAATATAACTATATATATATAATATATATCATAATATATATATATATATATATATATAATATAGCATATATAAATATATTATACATATATATTATATATAATAGTTATCGTATATAATATATGATAATAGTATATATAAGGTAGTGATTATATACACTTATGAATATCTAAATGATATCAATATCATACACACGCACTAACACACACACAAACATACATCAACACACTATATAAACATTACACACACACACACACATTATATTATATTTATACTACACACATAATATGATATAAGAATTATTGTCGTCACAGTATATTATACTATATATATATATATATAATATATTATGAGTATATATATATATATATGTATATATATGTATATCTATATATACTTATAATATTATGTGTGTGTGTTAGTGCAGTTGATGTGTGTAGTTGTGAGTGTGGTAGTAGTTGTGGGTAGGTAGATATGTGTTGATGGTGGTTGTGATGTTGATTGATGTGTTAATTGACATGTTTGTATGATATACGTATAAGATAGATAGGTCATATATAATATCAACTATATTAAAATAATATATTAAATATACCATAACAAATATAAAAAAACTATATGTTTAAGTGGGTGATGAGATGGAGAGAATAGCCTATCAGCCATTTCCCACGTGAATAAAAATAAACAGACTCGATTATTCCAGAGATGACGAACAACAAACAGACGCTTCGGTTTTGACAAGTCGATAATCCATGCCATGCAGATTATAGAACATATCAGCGTTTTAATGCCAATTAGAGGTGGATATAAATAAACTGTACCTTGGCTTGAAGCGTTTGTAGGAGCAAAATATCACACGTATCTTATGTAACACGGTAAAAATCATCTCACGATGACGCAATGTCCGGTCGCGCAGCTTCTAAGAATAAGCTCGCTAAAAACCAAGCAATGCAGGGGAAATCGAATTTCGATAAAACGGCTTCGGCTTCTCGTTTAGAATAGATAATGGTAATGCACATACACATCGTTAGTGAAATAATTAATCACACACAATATGTAATACATGTGTGTGGTGTGTGTCTATATAATACTTATATAACACATACTACTACTAATAATATAAGCATATTAGTTATTATATTCTATTGATCTATCATCTCTATTAATCTAAGGCACACACACAACATCAACACATACACACACACATCACACAAGACACACACCAACCATCAACACTAACACACACACAATACACACACACGACGGCGCGCGCCACACACATGTATTAGCATATAATCTATACACATGCACTAACTATATTAATATGTATATATTATCATTACACACTACACACACACACACACATAATTACAGCACACACACACCGACGCGGCTGCAACACACCACATGCACACACAATATAATAAATACATCCAAAATAACTATTAACACACACCATCACACATGCACAATACTATAAACACACACACACAAATAACAACACACTACACACAACACACACACACACACACATACCTTATATTACTCATTTCAATGTAAAGTATAATCTTTTATACACATATTACATAAGAGTGTTGTATAAATATAATACTAAATGATATATAAAGTAATTTATATTGCTATAATTAAATTATTATATCATATATTACATTTATTGTATATATATACTATAGTGTATTTTGGTAACATACCCATTATATTATTTATTTTGTAATATTTTATTTATTTTATAGATGATAACTATACTGTATTATTCTATATTGTAATTTGTCAGTATTTTCCTATATATTATATACCTACCAATATATAATACCTTATTTACCTGAATATAAATATTATATCTTATATCGTCTATATTTATATATATTATATAGGTATGTATGTATGTGTATGTATAGATACACAGACACAGACACACTTCATCAGCTAACAATGGGATGGGTTCAGCCTCTCGCCTGCAAGCTTGGTGCCTCTGAAGAAGCCACCTCGTTTGCGTCTCTCCAGTGTTCAGTCCATTGTCCCAGCACAGAGGCGATTTCTGCGAGGAGGTTGCCACTGGCGAAGATGTTCAGTGTGCCATGGACCCTCTTGCTGTCGCCATTTGCATTTCCTTCTTCCACACTGCGACACTGACCTTCGAGTCAATCTTATTTTGCGTCCTTCTTCTTTTCCCTGATCTGCAATTTAGAGAAGCATTACACATCACACATTTTATTTGTCACATGCAGGTGAAAAGGCTGTTAATATTCTACACCAAACGATAAGTAAACAAACATTCTGAATATATTTCTGTTTCACACTTTCACGTTTTTTTTTCTAGTGACTGACATCACCATAATATGGGAACGAGACAACGCTTGGATACATTTTCACGTCACACATACGACTGAGTTGAATCATTTCCCCCCATTTCGTTTTTTAATGATATACGGTTTTGAGTATTATTACAGTTATCATTATGACTGATGTTTTTTTTTCATTAACGGAAACATATAGTAAGGAGAAGTAAATGAAAAAAATGTAAGTAGACACTGGCAGATAATAAAGATGAAAGAATGATTCAACAATAATAACGATAATGCAATAACAGCGACACTTGTAACGGTCAGTAAGGGTCATTAACAATAGCTCTCATGGAAATAATTACGACAAATAACCATATCGATGGTGACGATAATCAATTCACGCTGTTTTTTATGCTACACACACACACACACACACACACACACACACACACACACACACACACACACACACACACAACACACACACACACACACACACACACACACACACACACACACACACACACACACATACACACACACACATACACACACACACACATACACACACATACACACACACACACACACACACACACACACACACACACACACACACACACACACACACACACACACACACATATATATATATATATATATATATATATTATATATAATATATATATATATATATATATATATATATATATATAATCATGGTTCTCGATCTTTTTCCTCTAGCGACACAAAAATATATTCCAGACATTTGCTATCAGTTCCTCGCTTCTTAACGCATACGAATTAGAACCTATTGCCCATGTATACAGTTGCTATATTCCCTTAACTATGTACAAACTACTTTTATGTAACTTTCAAGGCAAGAAATGTGGAAGATACACACACTTAGAAGGTAATCGTGACACACCTGTATGTCGTGACGCACGACCACCGGTATGTATGCATACATACATGCATACATATATACATTCATATATCTATATATATGTATTATATATTTACATGTATACATGTATATATATTTATATATGTGGTGTGTGTATTATATGTGCCACAATCACACACGCACACACACACACACACACACACACACACACACACGACAACCATAATATATATATAATAGTATATATAGTATATATATATATATATATATATATATATATATATATATATATATTATATTATATATATACTATATATTGATATATTAATATAATAGATATTAATAGTATATATATTAAGTTATAATATATATATTATTATTAATATCATAGTGTATGTATATCATTAATATTTTATATAATATATATTGTTACATTATATATATACTATTAATATTACGATAATATATATATATACTTAATAATATATATGTATTTTAATTATATATATAATTATATATGTTAAATATTTTATATACACCATCGATAGTGTGTGTGTGTGTGTGTGTGTGTGATGTGTGTGTGTGTTAGAGATGTGGTGTGTGGTTGACGTGTGTGGTGGTGTATTGTGGTAGTGTGTGTATGTATGATATTCCGTGTGTGTTGTATGGCACACACACTAGCTTCTCTTTCGTCTCTCTGTCTCATGTACTCACTTCTGTCTGCTGTCTTACTAGTTCTGTCTGTCCTGTCCTTCTTCTGTATATGTCTTCTGGTCTGTCATGTATCTGTATTCTGTCTGTATATATATTCTCTCTCTCTCGCATCGTTCATTGTTATATATTCTACTATTTATATATCTCTCTCCTAGTAATCTACTCTTACTGAGTCAGTTAACTCATCTAATATCGTTTGGAATGTATATTTTATATATATATTTGCTCATATATATCTCACCGTCTCATTATCTTCTATCTCTCTCTATTCATCCTAGTACTATATCATACTAAATTACGATTGTATATATATTATTTATATTATATATATCTATTTTCTTCTATACTCTATCTATCACTTTATACTCTTGCTGTCATATATCCTATCGTCTCTCATCTATCTATTTACTATTGTCATATCTATATCATCTGTATATCTTTATGTATAACTATAATATCATACTCATTATATATCAATATATTTCTATATATATATATTAGTATATACATAATATATATATATAGTATCTATAAATATAGATGTATATGTATATATATGATACTCCTCTTCTCTCTCTCTCCGCTATCATCATCTCCTTCACTATAATAAATACGTCTCTTCATTGGATACCATATATATACCTCTATCCTATATACTGATAATATCTCTCTCCTCGTTGCAAATATATATATTTCTCATTATTTCATATATATATATATATTTAGTACTAATATATTTCATATATATAATTATTATTTATATTCATTACAGGATATACCTCGATAATATATAATAATATAGCTCCATATATATATCTAATAGATCTTACTCATCTCTCTATCTATAATATATAATATATTATTATATATATATTATATACTTATATATATAAATAATATAGATAGTATATAATGTTATATTACAATTAATTACAATGACAATAATATTCTTATGTCATTAAATGCATATATAGTATGTATATATTAAATATATATAATATACACATAATTAATTATATATATATATATTATTATGCTATATAATATATATATTAATTAATATTATATATATATATATATATAATTATTTTATTATAATTAATATTATATGTAGAGAGAGATAGAGATAGATAAGAGAGAGAGAGAGAGAGAGAGAGAGAAGAGAAGAGAGAAAGTATATCTATCAATATATTATATATATATAAATATTATTTAATAGTATATATTTATAATATATGAATAATATACTTAATAACACATCACACACAACATATACACTAACACACACACACAACACAATAATATCTCATTATTTATTATTATATATCAATGATGGAGTATAACGACTATATATAATAGAATACTGAACTATAATCACAACACACACACTACACTACACTATACTACACAACACACATAATATATTAGTATATTTATATATATATATATATATATTATATATTTATTTATTTATTATATATTATTAATATATGTGTGTGTGTGTGGTGTGTGTGTTGTAGGTGTATGTGTAGATGTGTGTGTAGTGTGTGTGTGGTGTTAGTATGTGTGTGTGTGATGTATAAGTACATATATATATATATGTGTGGTGTGTTCATAGTATATAAGTTAGTAGTATATGTTATAGATGTAGTGATAATATGATGTTAGTTTAGTTAAGTTGTTAAGTTGATTGGTGATGTAATGTAGTATGATGATGTATGTAATTAGTGAGTATAGTTATAGTGCTGTGTTATATACATATAGTGTTATTATGTTTTATTAATATGTGTATGTATCGTTAGCGTATAGTTACGATGTGTACGTTGATATGTATTATGTATAGATTGTTATATACGTATGTGTATAGTAATGTTGAATACGTGTTCGTATATGATATAGTAGTGTAATGAGTTGTATTAGTGTGTAGTGGTGTGTGAGTATGTGTTTTAGTGGTGTGTAAGTATGAGTGTGTATAGTGCGAGTGTTAGTATGTGATAGTGTAGTATGTACATGTTTACTATACTTGTCACCCATATTTCTTAACTATGTATATATTTATTCTTATTATTATTAATTAGTACATAGGTAGACCATTCTCTCTCTCTACTTCGTTCTCTCTCTCTCTCTGAGTTACTCTCTATCTCTCTTCTCTATAATAATACTTATATATAATGATATATAGTTATCAATATATTAATCTACATTACATCATATATATATATATAGTAAAATATGCACACATTATTTCAGTATACTATATCACACATCATACTCATATAGTTGGTTAATGTAAGCACAAGCACTACTTAATCTATACATACATAGCTATAACACAATTACTATATATATATAATATACTATTATAAATACTAAATACAACAATACACTAACTATCACACATACTAACTTGTGAGTATATTACTATGTGATAATATATTCATATATATTATTATTATGTATATATTATATTTGTATTATTATATATATAATATATATACCTATAATATTAATATATATTATAATATATAATATATGTATATATAATATATGTAATATAGTATATATTATTAATATATATATTGTAATATATCTATTAATGATATATATATATATATATTATTTAATAATAAATATAATAAAAAATATATTATAAATATATTATTATATATATATATATATTTAATATATAAGTCATGTATAAATTATACAGTATTAACATGTAATATATTATCATATTAATGTATAATATAGTTAATATATATTAATATAATATTAATATATATTATAAGTATTTAATGTATGTATGTATATATGTTATATTATTATTAATATATTAATGTATAATAATATGTATTAGTATATATGTATTAAATATATATGTATATATAATATGTAAATAATATTATAATATGTATTTATATTATTATAATATGTGTATAGTTATGGATATCGGTATTAGTGTATACTATTATAGTGTATATATGATAGTTATTCCTATAGTATTTGGGTATATATATTATGTTTTATAGTGTATATTGTGTGTATATAATAGTGTGTATAGTTGTTGATTGTATTGTGTGTTGTGTGGTGTTTGATGTTGATTGATGAGTTATAGTTGATTAGTGTATGTATATATATGATATATGTTATGATAAAAGCAGTAATTAATTATAATATAACAACATATAATCTTATATTTGTTATAATATAACATAATACACACAATACTATATAAACGATTTATGTAATATAACCGATATATACTCAACTGATGTATCAATAGTATCACTTAAACACTATACATAATGTATACTATACTCATATATACTATAGTATAATATATCACATGTATATCACGATATACAGACTATATTTATATTGTACACTAACTATATAGTATCATTATATTATTTGTATATATAGTATATATTACATAATATTATTTGTACTTAAATGTAAATAATATTAGTTAATATTATAATTAATGTATTAATATATATATATAAATATAATGTATCTATAAATATGTTATAAGTATATATATATATATATAATATAAATATAATATATATTAAATTATAGTATATGTAATATTATAATATGTATATTATATTAATGTATTTATATATACTATAACTATATGTTAAATGTATATATATATATACATATAATAATGTATATTATATTATACATATATATAGTATATATATACATTATATATATATTTATAGTATATATTATAATATATATATGATATATACACACATCTCTATATTTGTATATATATATAATATATATATATATATATATTGTATATATATATATATATATATATTATATATATATATATTGCCAAACACACAACACACACACACACACCACACACACACACACAGCACCCATTATATAATAATATATATATTACTATACGTATATATATAAACATATATATTTATATATTATATTATATGTTTGTGTGATGTAGTGTTGAGTGTGTTTGTGCTTGTAGTGTGTGGTGTGTTGATGTATGTGTGTGTGTTATGACACTACATATTATACATATTAAGTATATGATATATATATATATTAATAATATAATAAATTATAAATATATATATATAATTAATTTATATAATATATATATATTAAACTATATGGATAATTAAAATTACATATTCTTTTAATATATATATTAATATTAAAATAATATTATACTGTATATATATCTACACACACACTACACACACACACACACCACACAACATACACACACACAATCGGTGTCTACACAATCACACCACGAGCACATATATATATATATATATATAGTATATATATAGTTATAGATTATATATGTATTATTATAGAGTATTATGTGTGTTATAAAATATTGTATATGCTGTTGTATAGTATTCACACATCACACACACACACACACACACGTATGTGACAGAGTACTATGGCACTTGGTTGCCAAAACAGCACCACATCACATAGCACACACCCACACACACACAATAACACCATATATATAGTATATATTATTATATATATAGTATATATTATATATATATATGTATGTTGATATGGTATTATATAATATATATAGTTATATATTATTGTATATAGTTATAATTATTATATATTATTATAATTTATAATATTATATAGTATAGTTATATATATATTAATAATATCATATTCATATGCACACACATTCACACCACTACACACACATCAACACACACACCACAACAACACACATACATTTATTATATTAATAATATATATAATATATTTAGTTATTCTCATAATTTATATTATTATAAATACTAATCATGTTAATATTATAATATATATATTTAATTATTATATATTTATTAATAAATATATATATTATAAATATGTGTATATGTATTTAATATTATTCAATACACACAGACACTCAACACCATCACACACACATAGTACTAATTATTGTATATACACCCGTTACACACACACACACACCACACACACCACACACTAGCACATCACACACACATATAAATATATATATATATATATAATATATATATACTATTTACTATAATATATAATATATATATTTATATATTTTAGTGGTATATATATATTAATAATATATAATTATTAATATTTCACTATATATATAGATGTACTATATATATATTATATATATATATATAGTAGATGTATTAGTATATATATAATATATTATATATGTGTTATATATATAATAATAATTTATATTAATAGTATATATATATATATATATACGATGATATATATACATATATATACTAATAATATTACTTACATTCTATAATATATATTCTTATAATACTATATATGAGATTAATAATATTATATAGATGTACTATATATATATTATATATGTATTATATATATAGGAGAAGTAGAGAGAAGAAGAGAGAGAGAGAGATGAGAGAGAGAAGAGAGAAGAGAAGAGAGAGAGAGAGAGAGTATGAGTTATATATATTATTATATTATATATATATATTGATGAGAGAGAGAGAGAGAGACGATGACGAGAGTATGAGAGAGACACAGAGGAGAGAGAGAGAGTATGTATATTAAATTAATACTATAAAATCATCATATAATAATATATATATAATTTCTATATATTATGTAGTACATCTAAGGACCTTAACATATATAACTCTATCACTATCTATATATTCACTTCTCTCTATAATTTATATATTTATATAGATTATAATATTAAGAAGAGAGAGAGAGAGAGAGAGAGAGCATCGCAGAGAGAGAGAGAGAGAGAAGAAAGATGAGAGAGGAGAGAGAATATTGAGAATGTATATCATACGGTTATATCTATCTCTTTACTACTTCCTATCTATCTTATATCTTATATAGATACTCTATTTCTCGTTACTATTTATTATTATACATATCTCATCTATTATGTAACTATATCTCTTCTAATCATCTACATCTATCTTATATGCTAATATTAATTATATATATATATTATATATATATTAATTTATATAATATATAATATATATATATATTATAATATACTATTAAAGCATATACTATATATGTATTTAAGATGTATATATATATATTTATTATTATTTTAATATCTAGAAATATTGATAATATATATTATATATATTTAATATATATATATATATATATATATATAATATAATATATACTATATAATCATATTAATTTATCTCTTATCTATCACTATATCATATACTAACTGACACACTTCACATACTACTATAGTATAGTTATATTATATATAGTGAGTAATAATATTTATATAATGTTATATATGATATATAATAAAATTATATATACATCACATACACATAAAACTCTGAGATTTATATATGACATGACACAATGCACGCGCTGATAGTATGTGTAAATGTATACAATGTTAGATGTGTATATCTAAATGCTATGTTAATATGATAAAGATTGGAAGATACTGTTATATACCACATTAGGTATAGCTTTCATCAATGCCATATATTTATAATACTTCTGATAGGTTCTTTTATCTGATGTTTATATATATACAAATTATTTCAAATAAAAATTATATTCATTGAGTGACATTACGAGATTTCGTTTACATAATTATATTTATGTACTATATACTGCTCCAGCTCTTTTAACTATGGCGAAGTATAATATATTATTGCATACAATCCTTTATAGGGTTTCATTATTTCAGACATGCTTATTGTTATAACTAGCTATAGCCATGCAGGAAGGGCTGTCAGGTAACATGGGTGTATAATACATCATATATATTAAATTTATGAGTATAGAAATATTAAATTATCCATCTATATTAAGATAACTAATAACTATGTATATAATGACTCGAGAGAGTGAGGGTTTAATTCCACATGTGATAAATGGAATTGGATAACATATTAATCGTTAGACGTAATATGGCGCTATTTTAATATGATTGCTCACATTAGTGCAAGGTAATTGCATACCTACTGCACCCTGAGTAACGTGGCCGCTCCTTCACTTCATCGGATGTACAGTTAATTATACAGAAAGATTGATATATATTATAACCGCATATGCTATTGAGTAGATAGAGACTATATCTTATAACCTATATAACGTGTGATAATATAAAGCTCACGAGCTTATGAATTTAGAGAACATGTGCTGTTCGCTGTCAATTATTGATGAATGATTTACTAATAGAAAATTTAGTGGGATATATGATCGTTTACGAAGGATATTATTAACTATGCCTATTCTTAGTCTGTAACGTGGTGTTTAGTCTTGTTCTTATTATTCTATTATATATGTATCATTGTGATATATATAGTATCTTATAAGGTCTTCGTATTATATGATATATGTAAGTGCGTTGAGAGCATGTCCTAATATTATATATTATAGTTTGAATAAAAGAATATAAGTCACATGATTAGAATACTCGCACCTTATTTCTCACTATATATTTTTACTTATTCGTAGTGTAATTAGGATACAATTTACTGAATTTAGATAGTTCTTATAGGAGAAAAGCAATATATATGTCTATATATAAGATTTAAAATCTGAACTTTATTCTATTAGTATGCTCAATATACTATGTTAATATAACTTTCCACAATAATAATCTTGGTATTTTACTTTAAATTTGCACTTATAAAATAAGTACAACTAGGGGAACGAAGATATCTCCCAGTGTATTTATGTAATGTTAGAGATCTGAAATGTTTATTGTCACATATATAAATATAATATGATTTTTAGTAATATTCTTATATGGCAGATACCATATCATATTTATTTATTAGGTGCTAATAATACTAAATACAATTATTATGGGTATTCTGATATTTAGTTATAGTATTATTATTATTGAGGAACTACCTTGAGGATAGTGTTTTAATTATATTCTATATTATATCTATTACTATTCATATTTATAATGTATATATATATATTATGATATAATATTCCACATAGGAACAGGTTAAGGTATTATAATATTCATAGAAATGTTTTATAAAGTGTCTTTCTTTTTGTCACTATATAACTTGTAGTTATTAGATCAGAATTATAGATAATGTAACGCTTTCAGCTCATTATTTTATATATCTAAACTGAGAAATTAATACTTTTTTGAATCATATGTTCATTAATAACTTATATTTACCTTCATATGGCTTAGCTCCATTAATCTATATGGTATAATCTGTATTGTGTATTATCGTTCGGGTAATTTATTTACCTCTAGTCATCCAGTAACATTGTAACAATACTCATAGTTATTTTTATATTATTAGGGCCTCACAAAAATTACCTCAGCGTTATATAGTTGAGAGAATGTATAAAAAATAAAAAAAAAAATACCCTTATATTATGCTATGTATATATATATTATATCCCCACCTGTATATACTATTACCTAGCAGTAAATAAATATAAATATAATATAATAAGCAAGATAGGGAGGGCATGTGATAAAGAGTAGTTCTACTAGCATAGATAAATAATTTTGTCTGTGAGATATATATATATCTAGCTTAATACGAGTATTGATATATAAAACATATCGCTACCTATGTAAAGTCTCAGACCAATCAAAGCCCCTGCTAAAGATAAGATAAGCATATACCTCCACTTATAATAATACTGTATATATGTATATTAAGTATTATATGTCAAGGTGCTATGAGTAGTGTTAACAATACAATAATGTATTAATCTAAGGTGTAGCTATAATAATTTTGTAACATAATTATACTTTGGTACATCACCACTGTGAATCAGTAATATATAGAGTACATTGACATAGGTTCAGCATTGTTAAATAGTCACAATGATGTATAGACGGAGATTATTAGTGAAAGATAAAAATGATTATCAAGAGATGACTATATGCGTTCAATACTATATGTATAATATAACTAATGTAGTCAGAAGAGAGGCGTGGCTACTAACCTCTACTATTATCAGGGTATATTATGGTAAGGAATATTATTTTACCGACTCTTTTCATTTATCTGATACTATATCTACCAGCAATATACTAATTCTTCGTGCGCTCTTATCCTGCGTAAAGAAGAGCATGGTGGTATTGAATCCTTCATCAGGTAGAGGTGCAGGGTGCACAGCGTCCCTGCAGCGGGATAGGTCATGTAGAACATGGCTTATTTTGTCACTGTGGGCGTAATAAATTATTTTGGGTAATTTCTATTATTTATAGTTAAGAACATCCGTTGCTCTGACATATCATTGAGACTCTGCTATCTCGGGGCAGTTTAGACCGCTACAAGGGGAATTCCGCAAATAAAACTACATCGCATATATTGCGTTGTAATATCGGAGAGATGAGAGGAATCACAACGATACGAAAATTGCTCGATATCAATGAGAGCGGCGGAGATAATATGGAAATTACCCACTTATCGCATCTATATTGAGATCTCTACTAATGAACCCCACTTAAAGTGGGTCTTAAATTGCTTGTATAAGGCTTGGTCTATTACAAATATACAGGAATATGTAGTAATAACTTATTCGGACAATAATGCAGAATGATAGAGTTGGGGTAGATATACTGAAAGTTGGGAGATAAACACACCAATAATATTATTATGTTAGTCATAGAACTGAATACCGACCAAGACACTTTCTTACTAGTGATATCAATGTAAATTTGTGCATAAATTAGCTTTCCTAAAGTATTAGAATAAGTGTAGCTATAAACTGAACATAACTATTGGTGAGAGGGGGTTTGAGTATAAAAAGCTAAAAAATATAGCTGTAAAGGAGAAAAACATAATAAATTAGAGTAGCTTTAGCATAATGCTAAGAGTTGAGTGCAGATTAAGGGTAAATTTATGTCTCATTGAGGAGATATTAGAGAAATCATGAGATGGGATGTATCTAGGAATGAGGAGACATTGAGAGAGGAAATACAAGGTAATAAAACCAAACGGATGCAAGGGAAAGACCATTCTCTAGTGAGTGTTCATTATGACATAGGGAATAACTTAGGAGATTTATGAGGGTGCACAATATAGTTCCTGAGAGATTATGATAACTTCTACCCCTACACTATTATCTACATATCTTACTATTAGTAGCAATAGTATATTAATAGAGGATAGGGAAATAGTCACTGACTATCACATTTTCTAATAGAGGTAAGTACTCTACCTGTATAGTATTAATTATGATAACTTATGTCTTTGCTGAGCCATTTATTTGTACTTGAGATATTACATAATAAATAATATAACATTGATGCTCCCCAAACACACATCAATGTATATTTGAAACTTGTCTTTGCTGTCCATTTTGCACTGATACAAATATATAACATATGCTCCCACCCAAAACTGAAAAGTAATTGTCCATTTCATAAACTTAATGTGTAAAAGACGATTTTTTTTATAGATATCTGTATTAGGATAGATTCTTTAGTTTGATTTTTTTCCAGTGACATTCTATGTTTTAGAAATAGTTCACAAACATTACATTCCAGTGACATATGTATGCTTTTTGATTAGATTTTTAAAGCTAACACATCTAATTTTCAGGTAACCGCCATGGGCTTCTTGTACCAAACAGCACAACTGACCAGGAATTGCAACACATTCGTGATCACCTTCCAGATAAAGTCAAGGTCCAGCGTGTAGAAGAGAGATTATCTGCACTGGGAAATGTGGTTGTCTGCAATGATTATGTTGCTCTTGTTCATCCTGACATAGATAGGGTGAGTTTCAAGAGAGAATTTTGGTACGGGTATTGCGTTTAATTTTGCCAGTCCTTCATTTTCATTATCATTGTTGTTTTTGTTATCATCTTCATCTTTATTTTCATCTCCACTGTCACCTTCATCTTTATGGGGCTGGCCTGGAATCTACCCGTGTGCCAGCCAAGGCCTGCGACGGAATCGGAGCACAAGCTCCAATCCAGTGTCACACTGGCGGGACACCCACAATGTTTATTTTTCTGGGTGTCTCATATCTGGGACACCCGTTGTAAAAGGATTAATTCTTCATTCTCATTGTTATTGTCATCATCTTTGTCCTTGTCTATATCTTCATCTTCAGAATCATTTTCATATTCATATTCTTCATATTTATAAAAACTAACCTGTTGAATCTGGGTGGACCTAATCCAGACCATAAGTCTACTTGAGTGGCCTAGCCCACAGGATCACACGTGTGCTGTATCAAGATTCGTTTCCTCCTCTTTGCAATGTTACTATGTCATTTTCTATATAATTTTTTTTTTTATTTTGTAATTTTCAGACCCCATATCTGTTTTGGTAGTCTACAACTCTGAGCAGTAACAGTAACTATAAAAACATAATTCTGTTTATGTAAAATTTTCATATTTGTGCAATATTCAATTTTCTGAAATGCAACACGTGCCACCACTCATGGCAGGCAGGAACAGAATCCTGAGCTTAGAAATAATGTCCTCCCTGGAGCTAGTGCTCTTCTAGCCATGGCTCACGGATGGAACATTCCAACCTAGTTTGATGGTGGAAATCTTGCTAGAAAACCCCGTTCTAAATGCCAACTGAGTTTAATCATCCTCCAAAATCTGTACATGCATGCTGAGTCATTCCTTTCACCATACCCCCAGCCATATTTCTCATGATGGCACATTCTAGTTGCTGCAGCTCATAGCCATATTTTTACGTGACTGCATGCTCCCATCATCTGGCCCATGGTCACTTTATTTTTGTCATGACATGGTCATCATATACCCCAGATCCAATGGGTTAAAATGGTCCAAGTGTTTGCTGCTAGTGTTATGTTGACCAAGTTGACCAGTTAAAATCATATGAGATTATAGGCCTTCATGATGCAATATTATCAAATTAGAACCTACCTAAATTGTACCATGCCAAGTGAACACGCTCCATTATCAGGTTTCCTTGAAACTGTTAGCTGTCCATGACAGATCACAGTATTTAAAGCAGATATGTATGTATAGAATGTAGCCAGTATTATTACAGGGAAAAAATCCTTTTTAAGAAGTACTGTGTTGTCCAAGAAATATTTCCTGCTTTTCTAATTACTCTCTTCTCTTTTGCCTTTATCTTAATTGTCTTTGGCCATCTCCACTTACATTGTTTTTTTTTAGCTATGTGTGTCAAGTAACTTATATTTTACGCAGATGAACTAATTTGCCTTAAGATTATGTACTGCATTTTTTTGTGAATTGTGTTGCATCAGATAAGCATATGCTTAGCCACCCAGGAGACACTAGGCCTAGTGACCATGTCTGATTTCCCCCATTCTGTGAAATTTCAGGAAAATGTTTTTTTCTTTTAAATACTATTAATCCCTATGTTCTGGATGACCATCATGTCATGAAAAAAGTTGGCTTGAATGTCGGGTGACTTTAAAATCCCCTCGTATGAAAATTTGACTGTGGGCTGGGATGATGAGAACTTGCTGTTGTGAGCATTTAGGTTGAAGGCTGATGTAAGGAGGATGACTCACTACAAGTGCACAAAGCTCTTGGAGGGGAATTACACGTATTTGGTATTTAGGAAGGGGATTTTGCATTATTTCCATCAAAAAACGTGTATTGAATGTCCATGAAGAGTGCTGGCTCCAGAGAGGATGCTATTACCAAAGAAAATTTTTTGTTTTTATTCTTGCACTGAGTTATGGACTACCAACACTTTAGTACCATCTGGAAAATGACAAAAATGGCTAAAACTCTTATGCAGAAAGAGAAAAATAACATTGCAAAGGGAAGGCATAGATTCTGTATATTCACAAACTCCCAAACATTCAGAAAAAAAGCATATCTTTATATTATTATCTTCAATCCAAGTCCTGTCGCGAGTACTGAAGCTAACAAGGCTCTTCCATGCCTGAGTGATTGTCTGGTGCATACAATGTTGTTCTGGCTTTCAGAACTTGAACTCCTGCTGTGAAGAGGCACATGCTCCATTTTTAGTGTTTTTTAGAATATGGATCTGTATATCTGCCCTTGTTGGTTTTGAGTGTATAATATTTCAGCAAAGGTATTTTATGTATTTATGTATTTATTTATTTTGTTATTAGTATTTTATTGTTATCATTGTCTTACAACTTTCTACTTCACAGGAAACTGAGGAGACAATTCATGATGTACTCAAAGTAGAGGTGTTCCGTCACACAATTGCCAACAATGTCCTTGTGGGCACATATTCAGTAATTTCCAACCAAGGAGGAATTGTCCATCCAGCTACACCTACCCAGGAGCTAGATGAATTGTCTATGCTGCTGCAGGTTCCCCTTGTGGTTAGTATGAAATCCTTTAAGTCTGCTAGGATTTGTTAAAAGATTATTATTGTTTTATTCATCTTTTTTTATGATTATTTACTAATACCATATTGTTTTTTATTTTCATAATTAGACTTATATGTATGCATGTATGTAAGAATGTAGGAATGTTGGTATATACATAATTTTTTTTTATCAACTCTACATATTATTTAACATTATTTTAAGGGCACTATCTCCCCCAAAATGCCAAAAATAGGATATTTGGGTATTATGAGGTACATGAACTTTTGGCCTCCCAGCATATCCTCAAGACTTGTCAAATTCCCCCTTGACATTTGGAAGATCACTTGATAACGTCAGGTCTGTCCCCTCAAATGATGAATTTGAGGGGAATGATGAAGTAGTCTTCAAGTGAAATGCTTGTAACAGTAGTAAATGTACATAAAATAAAATTTAAGGGAATTCATGAGACCAAAATGTTCAAATGTAAATGCCTAAAACTGTAAGAATATCCTGAACCTTTTAATCCATTGTTTATTTATTTATGTATATATTGATCTTATTTTTTTAAGTGCATATAAAAGTGGCTTGTGGTTTCCTCAGATTGACTTCCACTTGCTTTTTGTATATTTAGTTGTTTTTTAGTATTGATAAAGTTCCACTGGAGTTGCTAACCCACCCATCCTCAGATAGTGATTTTCATGTATTCAAAAAAAATTGAATTGAAATCTGGTTATATTTTTCTGTGCTGCATTGAGGATAAGTTTTGAATGTTCAAAAGGAGTTCCAAAGATTTATATCTTTTAGGAGTTATGAGAAAAATAGTTGAACAGTTTGCTTAATCTTTCTGACTTTTGCAAAGGTTAGTTCATTTTCTGAAAGAAAAAATTATAGCATTTTGTTACAGCTCAGTTGCCAGTTGAACCTCCCTGCACTAATAATATAACACACATATATATATATAGCATTATAGCACCCAGATTACCATAAAAATGTTTTAGCATCAATATGTTGTAGAGATACATTTTGAGTGAAAGACATGTGTTACACTTTTTTTTTTGCTTTTTGCTAAAAAAAAAAAAAAAACATGGTTATCTTATTTTTCTCAAGAGTTGTAACTAGTCTTGTCTGTGCCACTTTTTCATTGGGAGGCAATTTGGGAAAGACATCACAAAAACAAGTTCACTAAAAACATAAGTGCCATGGACAAGCACAAGCAATTTTCTCTCTCTCTCTCCCCTCTCCCTCTCTCTCCTCTCTCCTCTCTCTCTCTCTCCTCTCTCTCTCTCCCATCCCTCTCCTCTCTCCTTCCCCTCTCCCTCTCTCTCTCCCCTCTCTCTCTCTCTCTCCCCTCTCCCTCTCTCTCTCCCTCTCTCCCTCTCTCCTCCTCTCTCTCCCCTCTCCCTCTCTCTCCCTCTCTCTCTCTCTCCCCCTCTCCCTCTCTCTCTCTCCCCCTCTCCTCTCTCTCTCCCCTCTCCCTCTCTCTCTCTTCCCCCTCTTCCCTCTCTCTCCTTCTCTCTCTCCTTCCCTCTCTCTCTCTCTCTCTCTCTCTCTCCTCTCTCTCTCTCTCTCTCCTCTCTCTCTCTCTCTCTCCTCTCTCTCTCTCTCCCCCTCTCCTCTCTCTCTCTCTCTCCTCTCCTCTCCTCTCTCTCTCCCCTCTCCCTCTCTCTCTCTCTCTCTCCCTCTCTCTCTCTTCCCCTCTCCTCTCTCTCTCTCCCCCTCTCCCTCTCCTTCCCCCTCTCCCTCTCTCTCTCTTCCCCTCTCTTCCCTCTCTCTCTCCCTCCTCTCTCCCTCTCCCTTTCCTCTTCCCTCTCTTCCCTCTCCTCTCTCTCTCTCTTCCCTCCTCTCCCTCTCTCTCTCTCTCCCCCTCCCCTCTCTCTCTCTTCCCCCCTCCCTCTCTCTCTCTTCCCCTCTCCCTCTCTCTCTCTCTCCTCCCCTCTCCCTCTCTCTCCTCTCTCTCCCTCTCTCTCTCTCTCTCTCTCCTTCTCTCTCTCTCTCTCTCCCCTCTCCTCTCTCTCCTCTCTCCTCTCTTCCCCCTCCCCTCTCTCTTCTTCTCTCTCCTTCTCTCCCCCTCTCCCTCTCTCTCTCTTCCCCCTCTCCCTCTCTCTCTTCCCCTCCCTCTTTCTCTCTCTCTCTCCCTCCCCTCTCCTCTCCTCTCTCTCTCCCCCTCCTCCCTCTCTTCCTCTCCCCTCTCCCCCCGTCCCTCCTCCTCTCTCCTCTCCTCCCCTCTCTCCTCTCTCCTCTCCCCTCTCCCCTCTCTCCCCCTCTCTCTCTCTCCCCCTCTCCCTCTCTCTCTCTCTTCCCCCTCCCCCTCTCTCTCTCTCTCTCCCCCTCGTCCCTCTCTCTCTCTCGCCCCCTCTCTCCTCTCTCCCCGCTCCTCTCTCTCTCTTCTCTCTCTCTCTCTCCCTCTCCCTCTCTCTCTCTCTCCCTCTCTCTCTCTCTCTCTCTCTCTCTCTCTCTCTCCTCCCTCTCTCTCTCCTCTCTCTTCGCATCTCTTCTCCTCTCTCCCCTCTCCCTCTCCTCTCTCTCCCCTTCCCTCTCTCCTCTCTCTTCCCCCTCTTCCCTCTCTCTCTCTCTTCTCTCTCTCCCTCTCTCTCTCTTTCTCTCTCTCTCTCTCTCCTCTTCTCTTTGTCCTCCTCTCCCTCCTCTCTCTCTCTCTCCCTCTCTCTCTCTCTCTCTCCTTCTTCCCCTCTCTCTCTCTCTCTCTCTCTCTCTCTCTTCCCCCTCTCCCTCTCTCTTCTTCCCCCTCTCCTCTCCTCTCTCTCCCCTCCTCTCTCTTCTCTCTCTCTCTCCCCCTCTCCCTCCCATCTCCTCTCTCTCCCTCCCTCTCCTCTCCTCCCCTCTCCTCTGCTCTCTCTCGCCCTCTCCTCTCTCTCTCTCCCTCCTCCTCGTCTCTCTTCATTCCCCCTCCTCTCCCTTCACCTCTCCCCTCTTCCTCACTCATCACCTCTCCTCCCCTCTCTTTTCCTCGTTTCTCGTGTTCTCTTTCTCTTATCCTCTTTCCCTTCTCTTTCTCTTCCTTCTTATTCTTTCTCCCTCTTCATCTCGCTCTCCTCATCTCTCTCTCCTCTTCTTCTCGTCTCTCGTCTGTCTCTCTCTGTCTTCTCTCTCCCCTCTCTCTCTCTCTCTCCCTCCCCTCTCCCTCTCCCTCTCTTCCTCTCTCTTTCTCTCTCTCTCTCTCTCCTCTTTCTCTCTCTCCTCTCTCTTCTCTCTCTCTCTCTCTCTCTCTCTCTCTCTTCTCTCTCTCTCTCTCTCCTCTCTCTCCCTCCTCCTCTCTCTCCCTCACCCTCTCCTCTCCCCTCTCTCTCTCCCTCTCTCTCCCCTCTCTCCTCCTCTCTCTCCCCTCTCTCCCCTCTCTCCCCCTCCCCTCTCTCCCCCCTCCCCTCTCTCCTCCCCCCCTCTCCCTCTCTCTCCCCCCCTCCCTCTCTCCCTCCCCTTCCCCTCCTCTCCCCCCTCTCCCTCCTCTCCTTCTCTTCTCCCCCCTCTCTCCCTCTCCTCCCCTTCTCTTGCGTCTCTCCCTTTCCCTCCCTCCTCCCTCCCTCCTCCTCCCTGTTCTCCCTTCCTTCCCTCCTTCCTTGCTTCCTCCCTCCCTTCCTACCTTGCTCTCCCTCCCTTGCTCTTCCTCTCTTCCTCCTCACTCTCAATTCCTCCCTCTTCCTCCCATCTCTCTCCCTTCCTCTTTCTCTCCCTCTCTCTCTCCTTCTCTCCCTCTCTCTCTGTTATTTTATGAACATCATTGAGTTTCATTACATTCTTTATACAAGATAAAACCTTATGAGAGTAAAGGCAATAGATATCTGACTTATATCAACTTTATTGAAACAAGTTAAGAGTGTCGTTATATATCAGGCAGGCACAGTAAACCGTGGCAGTAATTCCATTGCTGCTGGTTTGGCTGTCAACGATTGGGCAGCCTTTGCTGGGATGGACACTACGGCTACAGAACTGAATGTAATTGAGAGCATATTCAAGATCAATGATGCATCTCAAGCGGCTATATCGACTAACATGAGAAACGCACTTATTGACAGGTATGTTTCTTTACTCTTGGTTGTCTAATAAATTTAAATCCATATATGTATCATGTTCAATATTTTTTCTTTTTTTTCTTTTGTGTAATGGTCAGTATGCTTGAGATTTTAGTTTTGTAGTGTCTTAGAGTATTGAGTTACAATAGAGGGAATGTCATCTCTAATGTCAAAGTTGCTCCCAACATAATATATGATTATGTCCCAATACCTGATCATAAGTTAAGATTATCAAGTTAAGAATGCTTAATACACTTAGCCTAACTTGAATGTGCTTTGAACACTTAGATTAGCCAGCAAATTGGCAAAATCATCAAAGACATAAGTATTTGGTGACACAAAGAAGTCAATTGTTAGTGTCACTAATTTCACCTGTTTCTGCTTTCCTTTGATTTTCAGAAAGATTTAAAAAGAAGAGCTAATGATATTATTTATGATATGATAGTCGTAATATCAATAATAATGATAATGGTATCACTTTTAACAGAATGGGGGGGGAAATTCCAAAATTAAGTGGGGTCGTAGAGGACTTTCTAATTGATTTCTTGGGGACTTGGTACGTGTAGAAACATCCATGTGAAAATAAAATTCACAAAACAAGACTATAGTGATTAGTACATGTATCTGACACCAATGGATTAATGGTTAACTATACTTAATAAAATAATTTTGGTTTAATGTTTTTTGGTAAAGACAAGGCATGGATAAGTTGAGAAAATAATTGGCTAATTTGTCCTTTTTTGTCTTTCATTTCAGTATGACCTAAAGTAAGGGAAATCAGCCTTCAGTAACAAAATGTTGACAGAGCATTTTGTTGATAAAAGATGATGGTATATGACATATGTTGTTTGTAATCTAATAGCAGTGTGAAGCTTTATATTAAGTAAAAGGAAAAGATGAAGTTACAACAATGTTATTAAGGGTTTGAGTGCATGTGCGCAAATGATTTGTATAGAATCACCTTTCATCAGTAATGCCAGCAGGAACAGGATGCATTATTATATGAATTTTGGCCTCGTATATAAAGATTATAGATGTATAGAGAGAATGAATGTATCACTGTATTGGATTCTTATGAACACATAGTAATCTATCATTAACCTGAAATATTTACTGTATACCCATTAGGCATATTGCCTTAAAAGTAATATGTTTCATTTGCTATGTATTATGGCATTAAATATACCATGTTCTGTAGATGTTTTATTTTTTCTTTATCTTTTTCTGTAGTTCAAGTTGTGGTGGTACAAAAAGACACTAAAATTGATTATAATAATTTTATTTTGATGAGATGTGTTTATTTGTATAATTGTGTGAAACAGTCTATATGACTGGAATTAATTAAATGAGAAAGTACTTTATTATATTTTACTAGAAGTGACTAATGTTAAAACAAAGATTTTATATATCCAGATGCAAAGATTTGAAAAACATGACTGAATTTTATCTGTGTAATCACATCAGATTCTATGATGCTGCATAATTCTAGCTTCAGTTCTGTTGAAGTTGAAATATATTGACTTTCAGACATGTTAAAGAGCCAGAGATAAAGGCGCAGAATTGAAATCACAAAGTATTTGTAACATACAAAGATAAAAAAAATTATACAAAATTAAAGGAGATTACTTGTATAGCAAGCTGAAAAGTTTATTGTTAAAGTACATATATGAAATTAATATTAATAAAAACAAAAAAACTACATGTGTATATTATCTACCACATACAGTATGGCATTAATAATCATATATAATTCTTTCGGGTTATAGTGTCAATAGATGATAACAGAGAATGAATCATATAAGACCACAGGGAAGTCTTTCTCTGCCATACAGACATACAAGCATAGGAAGATAGAAAAAATGCAATACGAATAACGTATTTTTTTTTTTACTCGTAAATGCTTCCTACTTTCTTAGGCGTGCGGTTGGATATCTCAAGGCCCTGAAGTTCCCTGCTATATAAGGATGAGAATCTCTCTGCTAAGATCACATCGCCCTGTTCCTTCTCTCCAATCCTGCAGACATGAAGTACTTGGTGAGTTCCAACTTCACTGTTTGAAATCCACAAGATCCGGAGATAGCGATGTTTGAGTAGTTGCACTTCTGTGACGGTTATTTTTCTTTGCCAAAGATGGTGTTTAATGCTTTGTGTATTTCAGGTGTTTGTCTCCCTGGTGGCTGCCGCTTGCGCTTCTCAAGTGGAGAAGCGAGAGGCGGAGCCAAGCACAGGCTACCTTTATCCTCCTTATGGTCGCCACCACAGTGCCGACTACCATGCCGCTCACTACCACTCTCTTCACAAGAGGTCCGCTGATCCTGAGGCAGCTCATAAGAGGTCAGCCGAACCCTCTACCGGCTACCATCCCTACAGCCCCTACTACACCCCATACACGCCTACGTGCACCATCCTCATAAGAGGTCAGCCGAACCCTCTGCCGTCTACCATCCCTGCCCCTACTACACCCATACAACCCTACGTGCACCACCCTCATAAGAGGTCAGCCGAACCTCTACCGTCTACCATCCCTACAGCCCCTACTACACCCCATACAACCCCTACGTGCACCACCCTCATAAGAGGTCAGCCGAACCCTCTATCGTCTCCCATCCCTACAACCCCTACTACACCCATACAACCCCTACGTGCACCACCCTCATAAGAGGGCAGCCGAACCCTCTACCGTCTACCATCCCTACAGCCCCAACTACACCCCATACATCCCCTACGTGCACCATCCTCATAAGAGGGCAGCCGAAGCTGACCATGGTTACCATCACAACCGCTACCAGTACCATGGAGTCCCCTCCGGTCACGGCTTCAACCACCGCTACTGAGCGCCAGGAGTTTGAATACATTGGTTATGGTATTGTTCGTGTCTCACATAAAATAAAGACTTTCTGAATAGAATATATGTTTTTATTCTAATAGTTTTGAAAGTGACTTGGAATGTGTTCTTTGCCTAAAGACAGGCTTCCACTTCATGTCTTGGCCTTACTTCAGATATCGCTTTGCAGTTGGAACGAATGTTTCCAGTCATGAAGATTTCATAATTAATAATTTGAAATGATCCAAAATCACACAAAGACATTAGATGCAAAAGGATATTAAAACTACCAGGAAAAGATAAACTGTGAAACTACCAAAAGCATAAACAGTTGATTACAACTGACAGTTTAAGACAAAAGTTCTCGCAATATCTTAGCATATACAGATAGGTGTGACTGAATATATATATATATATATATATATATATATATATATATATATATATATGTGTGTGTGTGTGTGTGTGTTGTGTGTGTGTGTGTGTGTGTGTGTGTGTGTGTGTGTGTGTGTGTCTGTGTATCTATTTATACATAGATGTTTACATATATATTTTTATCAAAGTAATACAGGCACATATACACATTTACATATGCACACATCTTTCTCTGTATATGTATGCGTATTTATATATGTATAAACATATATATATACATATGCAAAGAAACAGAAAAATAGACATGTATGTATAT
>NW_020871911.1:244111-249111 GCF_003789085.1 Penaeus vannamei
GGTGCATATATATTCATATACATATAAGTATCAGTGTACAATTTAGTAAGATGGACACTTTTGATAGAGAGCAGATGATAATATACGTATGTCTATAATTTCTGTAGCAGTTAAACAAGTAGCTTAACCAACTATGGCCTATTGCAGATTGCCTATACTTTTTTCGGTCCTAAACTTTCATATATTTTTATCATTTATTATTATTTGGCGATCCTCAGGGAGGAAAAAAATATAGGATTTTTTTTATTATTATTATTTGGCGATCCTCAGGAGAGGAAAAAATATACGTGACTATTTATTCATACTTTTATCCACTTGATTTCAGTAATTGATAGGAAGCTTCGTGCAAATATAGTTTCATTCATAACAACCGAAGACAATCCAATATTTGGCTATGACTCTTGTGGGAAATACGAGTGAGGTTCTTGCAGCATTTTCAAACATCCCGCTGGATTATTGCTTGGAAGTATCGCACAAGCTAAAGCAAGGAAGATGATAATCATGACCATGATGATGAAAGCATTGCTACAAATAATGAAATGATGACAATATCAATGTCATTAATAGCATCTTTACGGATAATGATTTCAGTTACAATAAGAAAACAGTAGATAAAGAATAAAAAAATGATAGGAAACGATATAATATATATATATATATATATATATATATATATATATATATATATATATATATATATATTACCTGACGGGAGAGAGCATATTGCCAAAATGGACGCTGTTCCATGTATTTTGTGTCTAAGCCTTTTCGAAAAAAGAAAAAGGCTTTATTATCACTGCTGTTGGCGTCATTACCATTATTATTATTATATTGATTCTTTTTCGCTGTCATCCATTGGTAACGTAACTATGACTGAATGAACCAGCTGACCGATGCATAAACTGCAGCTGTAACACATTCCGCTTCGTGAACTCATCTCCAAAAGAGGTTCACTAAACAAAATGGAACTAAATCACAACCCAAAGCGGCGCGGCTCAGCTGTGGCTCATTTCCAGTATCAGAAACAGCAATCATGTGTGTCCACAGGTATTGATATATACATATAGACACATATTTTTACACTTATATATCTTATGTAGTATATAGACACACTGTCTATCAATCTTTCATCTGTCTATATATATGTATGTGTACGTGACTATTAAGCAATTCTTTTTCCACGTGGACATGAGGTATGTGCTTGATATAGTATGAGATATATGGCTCATATAGTATGGGATATGTGGTTGATATAGCATGAGGTATCTGGTTGATATAGTACGAGGTATGAGCTTGATATAGTATGAGATGTGGGTATCTGCATATGAGATATGTGGTGATATAGTATATGATAGTATGAGGTATGTGATTGATATATGTGTATGTGCTTGATATAGTTTGAAATAGGAAAATGGATAATAAAGACAACAGCTTTTGATCTATAAACTATTGAGGCAATAAGTATTGTCCTTTTTGTTAATCATTAAGTTTTCCCATTGCTTACATACCTCAGTCTATCACCATAAATCCTTCATTATAGTTTTATAAATATGCATTTACATATAAACCCATAAAAAGCGAATATGCATACACATCTATATAGGTTTACAGAAAAGTGTATGTATATGTGTGTAAGCAATATACAGTCACATACACAAACTCATATATGCTTATACATACATACGAGTATATATATACATATATATACACTTATGTTTACATATATGTGGGTAATAGTGTTTAATCCATTCACCTATTAGCTTCAATTACCTATTATTCTTCAGTAATTCTTCGCACCGAACGCCGATTCACCGGAGGTTAGTCATCCCGCAAGTCCAAGGACGAGATTCGTATAAAGAAGTGGAGCGTTTCTTCCAGACACATTCCACCACCTGCAGTCGCGGACACAACAAGGATGAAGTTCTTGGTTAGTTATTCCTGTTCACCGGAAGTTAGATCTGTATATTCTCAAGCATCAGTATAGATATTTTGCCAATAACTGTAATACTTAAAACTTCTACTTCATTTGATATATTTCTAGTTTTATTGTAATTCAGTGTTATATATCACCGTTTACTTACAACAGGCGGTAGTGCTTCTGGCGGCCCTTGCTTGCGCTTCTCCAGTGGAGAAGCGAGAGGCGGACGCCGACCCTAGCCTCCCCTTCTACGGTCAGACTTATGGCTACCCTAGCTACTACCGAGGCTACGGCTACCCATACAGCTACTCCCACGCCCTCTACAAGAGGTCGGCTGATCCTGAACCCGATGCTGATCCTTCCCTCCTGTACAATTACTACCGCCCTTACTCTGCAGGTTATGGCTACGTTCGCCCTTACACCTACGGCTATCCCTACAGCCACGCCCACGCCCTCCACAAGAGGTCGGCCGAACCAGAAGCTGACGCCTCCGTTGTTCACCCGCACACTTACTCCTACACCCACGCCGCTCCTGTCGTCTCCTACGGCTATCCCTACACCTACGGCTATGGCTATCCCAGGGCTATGGATATTAACTCTGAAGACACTTCGTCACTTGCTGCCGGCATGAGTATGGATCTAACTTCATTCTTGGACCTCTGATGTCTGGATGCAACATGTGCCTTCGGGTTCTTCAAACATTCTATCTCAATAAATAATATGATTTTTTAAACGTTAATGCTTGTGATTGTTTTCCTCTCAATTTCATTTTAGAAAAAAATCTGAATGAAACAACCAAGAAAACACACATATGCATATATATATATATATATATATATATATATATATATATATATATGAGATTATGTATATATAAATATACATATATGAGATTGTATATATACAATATATACATATATATGTATATATATTCTTGCACATATATACAGGTATAAGTATATACATAAATGTATAACAACAAAATTAACGCTTCTACTAAATAACACACAATTATGGTGAGTTCGTGTATTGATCGTATATACATATAAACATGTAAATGTAATATTACGTGCCAACTTCTGATAATGGAAATCGGTCTACAGTATAGGAAGAGAATATATCTGCAGCATTTAAATAAATAGCTGAACTAATTACGACCAATTACATTGTCCGTCATCCCCCCCCTAAATATTCGTATTATCCAATCTGGTGAGCCCAGGAAAATAATCTCAGGGCAGAGATTGAAATAAAAAGCCTTCAGGAACACTTGTCGCAACATTAAAGGATGTGGCCAAGCAGCGTTCCATGTATCTACTCTACACTTGTTCGAAGAAAGGAAACGATGCTTTTTATCAATATCATTGTCATAATTATTAAAAATGTCATTTTTCATTGACAGTGCCTTTTGATCTATAGTTGATCAAGATAACACAACGATGGCTTATCAAACTACAAATGACCAAACTTTGATTATTGAACGTACCTGCCCAAGATTTCTCTTAAGGCCCGATCACACTAGCACTTTCCGTCATTTTTTTTTTTTTTTTTTTTTTTATTTCCGAATGAACTCCGAATGAAAATCATGTAAACAAACATGGCGCTATCGGAGTGAGGTCCCGGGAATCACACGAACATTCTCACACATATTACGTTATTTTAAAGAAATATGTATATTGTATATACGAATGTTCTAAAACATTAGCTTCTGTTTACATTCACTCATCCTATCTAATTCATTAATAGCACAAAATCAACACGGAAATTAGTCAGACGTGTAATAGGGCCTTAGTGAACTTCATATATCAAAAGCCACGCTGACAACAAATGACCTAATAAGGAATATGGTACTAAAGCGCTTCCCAAACTGGATCAGCTGTGGTTGAGATGTCCCACTTCCAGTATCCGAAACAGCAATCATAAAAAAGTTATTGAATCAGTACACACATAGACACATATACATACGTAGATAGATTTATACATACATATATATATATATATATATATATATAATATATATATATATATGACAAACTTGTAGATACACATACATGTTTATACGTGTGTGTTACACACACAGATATATATATATATATATATATATATATATATATATATATATATATATATATATATATATATATATATATATATATATATATATAGTGTTAGACGCATGTTATATGTGTGTGTGTGTGTGTGTGTGTGTGTGTGTGTGTGTGTGTGTTGTACGTGTGTGACAATTAAAAACTATATATATTTCTTCCACATGTGCTTCAGGAATGTGTAAAAACTTGATCTAAATTTAAATTTGAAATCGCATAAGACGTAGGGAACAAGGACACATACAACGGCTTTTAATCCATTAAGAATTTTACGGTAATAATCTTTGTCATCTCTTCAACAAATATTTTTTAATTCATAAGCTTTCCCATCTCTTGAATACTGCAGCGTATCATTGTGTCTTTATTAGTATATATATATATATATATATATATATATATATATATATATATATATATATAGAGAGAGAGAGAGAGAGAGAGAGAGAGAGAGAGAGAGAGAGAGAGAGATCCATACATATATATGAAAATTTACATACGCATATGCATATGTATACAATAAACATGCACATACACAGGCTCTTATATACATGATTATATATGTGTGTTTACAAGTATGCATGTGTGTGTAGTAGGTCTTCCAACATTCATCCTTTAGTTAAAATCACTTGAAATTCTCTAGCACTTCTTCGCACCGAACGCCGATTCCTACGGAGGTTAGTCATCCCGCAAGTCCAAGGACGGAGATTTCGTATAAAAGAAGTGGAGCGTTTCTTCCAGACACATTCCACCACCTGCAGTCGCGGACACAACAAGGATGAAGTTCTTGGTTAGTTATTTCTGTTTCCTAAAGTTCTATCTGTGTATTAGTTTTCAAACTTCAATGCAGAAATATTACCAGTAACCGTAATACTTAAAAGGACTACTTCATTTGGAGTTACCTACTAGTTTTGCTTTAATTCAGATTTACACTTCATTGTTTATTTACAACAGGCGGTAGTGCTTCTGGCGGCCCTTGCTTG
>NW_020871911.1:250313-262286 GCF_003789085.1 Penaeus vannamei
GTGTTTACATTCAGACGCATCTGTTGCAGCTTCTATAGACTGCAAACAATCTTACTCTTAATAAAGGGACTAAAACTGTAAATTCGCTGCCACTTAAAAGTAGAACTCATATATTACTATGCGTAGCTTGTGCATTCTATAATCATATCTATACAATACATATATACATACTATCTTACAAGAGTGGCAATTTCATTTCGAGTCTTCCTCTGCATTTCAGACTTTCAGGCACTGCAAGGTTTCCACAACTCAATTTGTTGTAATCTTTATAATTGCAAGTATTATAACAGGCCAAATATTCATTTCCAGCGAAAACAAATATTGTTTGGATTTCTTATGCATACAATTCTACTACATATTCCGTAAGATAAATAAATAATAAAATAATAAATAAAATAAAATAAAAATAAATAAATCATACATCATCTTGCTTCTCCTAAATTCAGAGTTTCGAGGAGTTTTAACAGCCATAGTGTTCTCCCCTTCCTCTTTAAAACTAAACAAGTCTTTTAAGCCATAGTTGCTTGTTTAGAATCTTCAATGGCACTTTGTTATTCAGGACGTTCCTTCGCTGTATTATTTATTTTTGCACTAGGAGAGAGAGAGTTGTGTGTTTATGTGTAATGGATACATGAGAATGATATTTTATGTTTTTAAGTGTTACAGATTTTGAGACATGACTATCGACTTGGGATATGCCTCATAAACAGTCCCCCTCAAGGCTCTCTCTGACGACCTGTCAGAAATTTCTGAGCTTATGTTTCTCTGCAAATCTTGATACTTAAGGATGTGACTCGAGTTTGCATAACAACCACCAAGCAACTGGGTAATTTGCCATTCATGAATTCCATAAGGAAGCCACGCAAAAGACAATGAATCGGGTGAGAAAACCTTACGATTTACATTTACAGATGATACATGTGATTCGAATATCACCTTCTTTAAATAATGTGTTTTACGTTTACAGAATTAACGAAAACTTTTCAAAGAATAATTGAGAGATTCAAATGTTGTCATCGATGTTTGGCTATCGTGATTGTGCTAAAGGTTCTAGTTATACTATTCCATTTTTTTATTTTTATTTTTTTTTTTATTATTTTTATTTTTTTTAAGAAAAACACCATATATTTCGAGCAATAATCTTTGGTATTCGGCAAAACCTTTTTAATAATGTTTCCAACCTTTTGAACATAATTCTAATGGCTGATATTAGTTGCCAATAATATATTGCGAAATACCAGGCGCCAATTACAGCATTCCTCCATACAAGCAAAGCATTTAGTTCACTGAATACTGGAGACTACGAATGTATTGCCAGAAAAAAAAATCTGTTCACGCACTATCGGGGGTGGCAGTTGGAAATGTTGGCAACTGTGCATGCTAAACACACATAAAGACACATATAATACATATACACATATGAGATACATACGTAACATATATACCTATATACATGTGTTTGGATATATTTGTATTTATATTAAGCATAAATGTACATAATGTACGATTTATATAAAATGTTTAGCTACTCAGTACAAGTATGTGTGTGCCTGTGTGCGTGAAACTTTTTTTTTTTTTTTTTTTTTTGTTTTATCTAGTGAAATTTAGTAAGTCTACAGATATTCGAGATGCGAGTGGAGTATGTGAGGCTGTTGTCCGTTTCTTTGTGCTAGAATTTGCTCATACTTCCTTACGGGCGACTTTTCCTTGCTCTCGGCTCGATACCTTCGGACTTTAGTCATCCTGCAAGTCCAAGACGGAAGTCCCGCATATATAAGAAAGACGATTTCAACAGACACATTCGCAGACAGGCAGTCACAAAAGCAGCTGACATGCAGTTCTTGGTCAGTCATTTTTGCTTAAAGTTACAACCGTGTATTATTTTAAAGTATGTCTGCTTAGATTTTACAAATAGTTAGGATTCTTAGAACAATAACTTGGTATTCGATTTGTACATCCAACTAGTTTTACTGTAACTAATATGATGTTAATCTTTACTGCTTTGTTTCCTAAACAGGCGGTAGTGCTTCTGGCGGCCCTTGCTTGCGCTTCTCCAGTGGAGAAGCGAGAGGCGGACGCCGACCCTAGCCTCCCCTTCTACGGTCAGACTTATGGCTACCCTAGCTACTACCGAGGCTACGGCTACCCATACAGCTACTCCCACGCCCTCTACAAGAGGTCGGCTGATCCTGAACCCGATGCTGATCCTTCCCTCCTGTACAATCACTACCGCCCTTACTCTGCAGGTTATGGCTACGTTCGCCCTTACACCTACGGCTATCCCTACAGCCACGCCCACGCCCTCCACAAGAGGTCGGCCGAACCAGAAGCTGACGCCTCCGTTGTTCACCCGCACACTTACTCCTACACCCACGCCGCTCCTGTCGTCTCCTACGGCTATCCCTACACCTACGGCTATGGCTACCGCAGGGGCTATGGATATTAACGGAAAGCACTTGGTGACGTCACCGCTATCAGTATGGATCTAGAGTTCGTTCTTGCATCACTTACCAGGATGCAAGAAATGTTTGTGGATTTCACGAACAGTTTTCCCTAATAAAGAATCTATAAACTATCTACTTTCATTAATACCATGTGTATTGTGATTATTATTCATTTATATTTTAATTAGCATTAACTTTGTTAGCCATTCTTTTTAGCATTGCCATTATTACCATTCATATTATCATCTGTACTATCATTACTATCATTTTGATCATCGTTGTTTTCATGGTTAGTTTATTAGCATAGTTACTCCAGTTATTCTTAACAATACCTCTGTAATGATAATAAAACCATAATGATGGTACTTATAACAATCAATTTATCAGAACGATAATAACGACCTGCTCAGTTTTTACATTCAGACAGATGGAACAGCCTGTAAAGATAGCGAACAAGTTTTACTCTTTTATGACAGGGATTGAAAATTGCTTAAATTTAAAAGTAATGAACAAATCTTACAATGACCATGATTTTTAAAAGAAGACTTACATGAACCAGTATAAAAGATCATCAGACAAAGGCAACATCTATTTAACGCATACAACACAAGCATAAGAGGTGTGAGCCGTCGAAGATTCGTCCAAGTAAATCGACCAAGGAGCAAAAGTTTAGCTCGTTCATATTATCGGGGTCTCGGGGGGGGGGGGTAATCCTTAAACGCTGGCTAAATACATGAATATAAAAAAAAACATTTCACGAACGATATTACTGTGCAATGTAATGATGCGTTCGGAACTCGTCTTACTCGTCCAGACAACTTCTTCGAGACCAGCAGGACAAATGGGCCGCGTTCAGAACCTCCAAGACCCTTTCTGCCCAGAATGCAACCGGTTCGAATGTCAACGTTCATTTTTTTTTTTTTTTTTTTTATCATATCGGTCTATATTTTACACGCTAGGTAGGTTTTGTAACTTCTTTGATGCGTATCTAACTTACATGCAACTGATCAACGCAAAAATATCCTTTGATAACACCAATAATATTACCCATCAGTATCTTGTGGTTACTTGCAACTGTCAATGTTTACATACAAAAGGTGTTGTGACGTCATCTCGTCCTGCTCGCCCACCTTCACAGGAGGACCAGCTGGAAGAGATGAACAACTTGTCCAGGACGAGATAGCAGAGGTTCCGAACGGTCAAAACATCTCGTCCAACTGGTCTGGACGAGCAGGACGAGCAGTTCCGAACGTTGCATTATGATCATGTAGTCCTTATTCAGGTGTCATTCCGTTATTTTTGTTATGGTTCCTATTGTTATTACTGTTATCATTAGTATAATCATCTTATTGTTATATTTTCATTGCTATTATCATAGTTAATATGTATATAAACATATACATACTTTATACATGTATATATGTGTACGTATATACAGTACATATATATATTATAATATACATACAAAAACATAGACACATACAATATATGTATATGCATTCATATACATCCATATATATGTACATATATAGGTGTGAAACACACAAAATACATATATATGTATATATGTACATATATATGAACATACATACATATGTGTGCGTTTCTGCGCGTGTATAATGTGTATACATGTGTTTATGCACATGTATGTCTCTCTCTCTCTCTCTCTCTCTCTCTCTCTCTCTATATATATATATATATATTATATATATATATATATATATATTATATATATATGGTGTGGTTTGTCCATATACTTATGTAATTATATATGAATATATACATAAACATGTATATCTATCCTTACATATATCTAAAAACACGTTTATTTTTGTGTGCATGCATTCGTGTGTCAGGCTACACTTACGTAAAACTATTTTTCATTATTTGTTATATATTACATCTAGTTTTAATTAAAGTATATAAGACATTACGTCTGCTAGCGTATGTGTGTGCGTATGTTTATCCGTATGTGCAAAATTACTTGTCATCCTCTAACGAGGAATTCGCGCTGTGTTCTTCGCTCCCAACATCGATTCCTTCGGAGACTAATCATCCTGCAAGTCCAAGGACGGAAGCTTCCTTTATAAGAAGCGGAGTGACTCTTGCAGACACAGTCGTCCACTGGCAATCCCAAAAGCAGCAAGATGAAATTCTTGGTTAGTAATTTTTGTTTACTTTTGGCTCAAACTATGTATTTGCAGACATTTTACCAGTAATTCCTGGACTTGATTTTGGGTTTGTATATACTGCTAGTTTTACCATAACTCAATGTTAAACTTCAGTTTTATTTCCTTAACAGGCGGTAGTGCTTCTGGCGGCCCTTGCTTGCGCTTCTGCAGTGGAGAAGCGAGAGGCGGACGCCGACCCTAGCCTCCCCTTCTACGGTCAGACTTATGGCTACCCTAGCTACTACCGAGGCTACGGCTACCCATACAGCTACTCCCACGCCCTCCACAAGAGGTCGGCTGATCCTGAACCCGATGCTGATCCTTCCCTCCTGTACAATCACTACCGCCCTTACTCTGCAGCTTATGGCTACGTTCGCCCTTACACCTACGGCTATCCCTACAGCCACGCCCACGCCCTCCACAAGAGGTCGGCCGAACCAGAAGCTGACGCCTCCGTTGTTCACCCGCACACTTACTCCTACACCCACGCCGCTCCTGTCGTCTCCTACGGCTATCCCTACACCTACGGCTATGGCTATCCCAGGGGCTATGGATATTAACTCTGAAGACACTTCGTCACTTGCTACCAGTAATAGCATAGATCTTGACTTCCTTTTTGCATCACTTGTTGCCAGGATGCAAGAAATGATTTTCGAAATAAAGTACCAATGAATTCTCCATTTTTTATTTGGACAGTACCATGTCCTTCGAAACATAAATTTCAGTAATCAGTATTTATTTTCAAATTGTGCGACTTACGTAGCATATTGAACAAAGTTCTGATGAAGCATAAGAATACGAATACTGATTTAAAGTTTTGTCTTCAAAGACCTGACTACAACTGAACCAACTACGACCTATTGATATCCTAGGAAATATCAGACAAACGGGAGCTTAATGATAAATACTAATTATAATAGAGAAAATAATAGAACGATGATACCAATAATAATTGCAATAATGATCTAGTTTCATGTCACGAGTTCTATCTCAAACGTGTTCTCTTCTGATTATCATGAATATCACGGGCATTATGATGATTGTTAATGTTTTTTTTATGATCATTTCTAGCACACTTTTATTAGACTCCACCTACGGATACCCCTACGCCTACGGCTATGGCTACCGTAGGGATTATGGATATTAACATCGTTCTTGCATCACTTGTTGCCAGGATGCATTAGATTCTTTTCGACTTCACAAACATTTCTCGCCAATAAAGAATCAACGACCTTTTCCACTTTCATTAAAACCATGTATAGTGTAATCATCCACATTCATTCACTTCCTCACTTACATTACTTTTGCTAGTGTCATTATTGTTAGCATTGTATTCCCCCGTATCAGCAGCATCATGCTAATCATCATTGTCTCCATGTATATTATTTGCACTTTTATTCCACCATTCTTAGAATAGCAGTGTTAATCATTTCTTAATAATACCATAGTAATGCGTATAATAGTATCGGATGGTAATGATAACAATCACCATAATCATAACTACAATAACTACCTGCTCACTGTGTTTACATTCAGACGCATCTGTTGCAGCTTCTATAGACTGCAAACAAATCTTACTCTTTATAAAGGGACTGAAACTGTAAATTCGCTGCCACTTAAAAGTAGAACTCGTATATTACTATGCGTAGCTGTGCATCTATAATCATATCTATACAAACATACATATACATACTATCTTACAAGAGTGCAATTTCATTTCGAGTCTTCCTCTGCATTTCAGACTTTCAGGCACTGCAAGGTTTCCACAACTCAATTTGTTGTATCTTTATAATTGCAAATATTATAACAGGCCAAATATTCATTTCGAGCGAAAACAAATATTGTTTGGATTTGTTAAGCATGGCAGTTACTACATATTCCGTAAGACTAAATAATAATAATAATAATAATAATAATAAAAAAAAATAAAAAAATCATACATCTTGCTTCTCCTAAACTCAGAGTTTCGAGGAGTTTTAACAGCCATAGTGTTCTCCCCTTCCTCTTAAAGACTAAACAAGTCTTTTAAGCCATAGTTGCTTGTTTAATAATCTTCAATGGCACTTGGTTATTCAGGACGTTCCTTCGCTGTATATATTTTGCACTGGAGAGAGAGTGTGTGTATTTATGTGTAATGGATACATGAGAATGATATTTTATGTTTTTAAGTGTTACAGATTTTGAAACATGACTATCGACTTAGGATATGCCTCATAAACAGTCCCCCTCGAGGCTATCTCTGACGACCTGTCAGAAATTTCTGACCTTATGTTCTCTGCAAATCTTGATACTTAAGGGATCACTAAATGTGACTCGAGTATGCATAACAACCCACCAAGCAACTGGGTAATTTGCCATTCATGAATTCCATAAGGAAGCCGCGCAAAGACAATGAATCAGGTGAGAAAACCTTACGATTTACATTTACAGTTGATACATGTGATTCGTATATCACCTTCTTTAAATAACGTGTTTTACGTTTACAGAATTAACGAAAACTTTTTAAGAATAATTGGAGATTAAATGTTGTCATCGATGTTTGGCTATCGTGATTGTGCTAAAGGTTCTAGTTATACCATTTCCATTTTATTTTATTATTATTATTAAAGAAAAACATATTTCGAGCAATAATCTTGGTATTCGGCAAAACTATATAATGTTTCCAAACCTTTTTAACATAATTCTAATGGCTGATATTAGTTGCCAATAAATATATTTGCGAAATACCAGGCGCCAATTACAGCATTCCTCCATACAAGCAAGAGCATTTAATTCACTGAATACTGGAGACTACGAATGTATTGCCAGAAAAAAAAAATCTGTTCACGCACTATCGGGGTGTGGCAGTTGGAAATGTTGGCAACTGTGCATGCAAACACACATAAAGACACATATAATATACATATACATGTGAGATACACACGTACACATATATACCTATATCTATACATGTGTTTGGATATATATGTATACGTATGTATACATTAAGCATATAAATGTACATATATGTATGTACGTTTATATAAAATGTTTAGCTATTCAGTACAAGTATGTGTGTGCCTGTGTGCGTGAAACTTTTTTTTTTTAATCTAGTGAATTGCTAAAGTGTACAAGATATTTGTAGATGTGCGAGAGAGAGAGAGAGAGAGAGAGAGAGAGAGAGAGAGAGAGAGAGAGAGAGAGAGAGAGAGAGAGAGAGAGAGAAGAGAGAGAGAGAGAGAGAGAGAGAGAGAGACGCGAGAGGAGAGAGAGAAGAGAGAAGGAGGAGGGGGGGGAGGGGGTTCGGAGCGCTAACAAGGGCCCCAGATTTGACAGATGCAAGAAACGAGGAAGAGAACGAGGGGGGGGGGGAGGGCAGGCATGTATGTGCGTGTTTATCCGTCGGTGTGCTAGAATTGCTCATACTTCCTTACGGGCGACTTTTCCTTGCTCTCGGCGTCGATACCTTCGGAATTCAGTCATCCTGCAAGTCCAAGGACGGAAGTCCCGCATATAAGAAGTCTGACGATTTCAACAGACACATTCGCAGACAGGCAGTCACAAAAGCAGCTGACATGCAGTTCTTGGTCAGTCATTTTTGCTTACTTAAAGTTACAACCGTGTATTATTTTAAAGTATGTCTGCTTAAATTTTACAAATAGTTAGGATTCTTAGAACAATAACTGGATTTGTACATCCAACTAGTTTTACTGTAACTAATATGATGTTAATCTTTACTGCTTTGTTTCCTAAACAGGCGGTAGTGCTTCTGGCGGCCCTTGCTTGCGCTTCTGCAGTGGAGAAGCGAGAGGCGGACGCCGACCCTAGCCTCCCCTTCTACGGTCAGACTTATGGCTACCCTAGCTACTACCGAGGCTACGGCTACCCATACAGCTACTCCCACGCCCTCCACAAGAGGTCGGCTGATCCTGAACCCGATGCTGATCCTTCCCTCCTGTACAATCACTACCGCCCTTACTCTGCAGGTTATGGCTACGTTCGCCCTTACACCTACGGCTATCCCTACAGCCACGCCCACGCCCTCCACAAGAGGTCGGCCGAACCAGAAGCTGACGCCTCCGTTGTTCACCCGCACACTTACTCCTACACCCACGCCGCTCCTGTCGTCTCCTACGGCTATCCCTACACCTACGGCTATGGCTACCGCAGGGGCTATGGATATTAACGGAAAGCACTTGGTGACGTCACCGCTATCAGTATGGATCTAGAGTTCGTTCTTGCATCACTTAATGCAATTGTGG
This sequence comes from Penaeus vannamei, assembly GCF_003789085.1. NCBI lineage: Eukaryota > Metazoa > Arthropoda > Malacostraca > Decapoda > Penaeidae > Penaeus > Penaeus vannamei. Next base: position 259,170 of record NW_020871911.1, read on the forward strand.
ATTTCACGAACAGTTTTCCTAATAAAGAATCTATAAACTATCTACTTTTCATTAATACCATGTAATTATTATTATATAATTAATTAACTTTGTTAGCCATTTCTTAGCATTGCCATTATTACCATTCACATATCTATTATCCTGATCATCGTTGTTTTCATGGTTAGTATTAGCATACTCCAGTTATTCTTAACAATACCACTGTAATGAAATATAAACCATAATGATGGTACTTATAACAATCAATTTATCAGAACGATAATAACGACCTGCTCTCTGTTTACATTCAGACAGATGGAACAGCCTGTAAAGATAGCGAACAAGTTTTGCTCTTTTATGACAGGGATTGAAATTTGCTTAAATCTAAGTGATGATCGAATATTACATGACCAATCAATGATTTTAAAAGAAGACTTTTTATGAACCAGTATAAAAGATCATCAGACAAATGCAACATCTATTTAACGCATACAACACAAGCATAAGAGGTGTGAGCCGTCGAAGATTCGTCCAAGTAAATCGACCAAGGAGCAAAAGTTGTTTAGCTCGTTCATATTATCGGGGTCTCGAGGGGGGGGGGGGTAATCCTTAAACGCTGGCTAAATACATGAATATAAAAGCATCATTCCACGAACATAAATATTGTGCAATTATGATCATGTAGTCCTTATTCAGTTGTCATTCCTATTGCCATTACTGTTATAATTATAATCATGTTTATCATATAATTTTTATTGCTACCATTATCATATTTAGTATATCTATAAACATATGCATACCCCTATACATGTTATAGTGTATGTATATACAGTACATATATATATTATATTATATACATCAAACATACATAGACACATAAAATATATTTATATGCATTCATATACACCTATGTATATATACATATATAGGTGTGTATACACACAAATATATATATATATGTGTGTGTGTGTGGTGTGTTGTGTGTGTGTATGATTTCTGTGAGTGTATGGAGTTTAAAATCTCACTTTAAACTATTTTTTCATTATTTTTTAATATACTTATCATCGTGTTAATTAAGTCACATAGGATATTTATGTCTGCGAGCGTATGTCCGCGTGTTTATCCGTATGTGACGAAATTGCTTGTCATTCCTCTCAACGAGGAATTGGCGCTGTGTTCTTCGCTCCCAACATCGATTCCTTCGGAGACTAATCATCCTGCAAGTCCAAGGACGGAAGCTTCCTTTATAAGAAGTGGAGTGACTCTTGCAGACACAGTCGTCCACTGGCAATCCCCAAAACAGCAAATGAAATTCTTGGTTGGTAAATTTTGTTTACTTTTGGCTCAAACTATGTATTTGCAGAAATTTTACCAGTAATTCCTGGACTTGATTTTGGGTTTGTATATACTGCTAGTTTTACCATGACTCAATGTTAAACAGTTTTATTTCCTTAACAGGCGGTAGTGCTTCTGGCGGCCCTTGCTTGCGCTTCTCCAGTGGAGAAGCGAGAGGCGGACGCCGACCCTAGCCTCCCCTTCTACGGTCAGACTTATGGCTACCCTAGCTACTACCGAGGCTACGGCTACCCATACAGCTACGGCCTCCGCCATGGACTCCACAAGAGGTCCGCTGATCCTGAACCCGATGCTGATCCTTCCCTCCTGTACAATCACTACCGCCCTTACTCTGCAGGTTATGGCTACGTTCGCCCTTACACCTACGGCTATCCCTACAGCCACGCCCACGCCCTCCACAAGAGGTCGGCCGAACCAGAAGCTGACGCCTCCGTTGTTCACCCGCACACTTACTCCTACACCCACGCCGCTCCTGTCGTCTCCTACGGCTATCCCTACACCTACGGCTATGGCTACCGCAGGGGCTATGGATATTAACGGAAAACACTTGGTGACGTTACCGCTATCAGTATGATTATGGACTCCACGAATGTTTCTCCCTAATGAAGAATCTATGAACTGTCCATTTTCATTAATATCCTGTGTATTTTGATTATTATTTATTTATATTCTAATTAACGTTAAATTTGCTAGGCATTCTGATAAACATTATCAGGACTATTGTTACTACTATTCTTCTAATGATCGTTGTCTTCATGGTTAGTGTTAGCATCGTTACTCCAACATTCTTGCTTGTTGTTCTTAACAATACCATTGTAATGTTAATACCATAATAATGGTATTTAACAATCAATTTATCAGAACGTTAATAACGACCTGTTCACTATTTTACATTCAGACAGATGGAATAGCCTGTAAAGATAGCGAACAAGTTTTATTCTTTTAGGATTGGGATTGAAATTGTCATTTTGCTGAAATCTAAAAGTAGAAATTAGAAATTAAAATCTTAAAATGATCAATCAACCTTTTTTTTTTTTTTTTTTTTTTTTTTTTTTTTTTTTTTTTTTTTTTTTTTTTTTACGAATAACTATTGATGACAAAAAAATGAACTATGACAAAAGCAGCATCTATTTAACGCATACAACACAAGCCTAAGAGGTGTGAGCCGTCGAAGAATCATCCAAGTAAATCGACCAAAGAGCAAAAGTTGTTTAGCTCGTTCATATTAACGGGGTCTCGGAGGGAATCCCTAAACGCTGGCTTAATACATGAAATGGAACGACATACGCGAACGATAATATTGTGCAATAAAATGATCGTTGTAGCCCTTATATTCAGCTGTCATTTTTAGTATAGTTATGGTTCCTATTGTAATATATAGTTATATTATATATTATATATATATATAATATATATATATAATATATATATATATATATAATATAAACATACATATACGTTATATGATAATGGTGTATGTATATGACATAATATATAATATTATATATCTAAACTATTTACATAAACACAGTATATTTATATATATCATTATCATCTATTGACTATATATACATACAAATATTATAATATAAAATATATATAATATTGTGTGTGTATGTACACACACACACACACCACAACACACACACACACACATACACACACACACCACACCACACACACACACACACACACACCACACACAACACACACACACACTATATATATAAATATATAATATTTTTTTTATATTATATATATTATATATATATTGCGATGTGA
>NW_020871911.1:264886-277386 GCF_003789085.1 Penaeus vannamei
GTATGCGTGTATGTATGTAAAAACATATGTATATATACATATATATAAGAATATTTGTGTGTGCTTATATATACAAGTATACATATGAATATATATATATAATATATATATATATATATATATATATATGAAGAGAGAGAGAGAGAGAGAGAGTAAGCATACATATGTATATATATACATGTAAGCATACATATAAATACATATATATACATGTAAGTATACATATGCATATACATATGCATATATATACATATATTCACATATCTACGTTTATATAATAGACATAAATATTCTATGTATCAGCATGCGCGCGCGCGTGTGTGTAAATAGCAAACGGGTATTTAATATTTAATGTTAGGCTACACTTAGTTTTTTTCTATTTGTTTATTCATTTATCATCCAGAATTAATTGAATTTCTGAAGTCTATAAGATGTTTATATCTGTGCGACAATATATGGTTGCGTTTGTTTATCAGCATGTGGCACAATCTATCATAATTGTTTCTTAACGTGGAATTCCCACTATTTCCCTCGCTCCCCACTTGATTCTCTCAGAGTTCAGTCATCCTGCAAGGCAAAGGACAGGAGTTTCCTATAAAAGAAGTGGAGTGACTTTCAGACACATTCGCAGACCGGCAAACACAAAAGCAACAAGATAAAAGTCTTGGTTAGTACATTTTAGTATGAAGATTACAACTATGTAAGACTTTTAGAGCATCTCTACAAAAGAAATTATCTGTAATTGAGGATCGTAGAACTTAATTTTGGATCAGTAAATACTGCTACTTTTACTGCAACTTAGTGTTAAACCTCAGTTTATATTTCCTGAACAGGCGGTGGTGCTCCTGGCGGCCCTTGCTTGCGCTTCTCCAGTGGAGAAGCGAGAGGCGGACGCCGACCCTAGCCTCCCCATCTACGGTCAGACTTATGGCTACCCTAGCTACTACCGAGGCTACGGCTACCCATACAGCTACTCCCACGCCCTCTACAAGAGGTCCGCTGATCCTGAACCCGATGCTGATCCTTCCCTCCTGTACAATTACTACCGCCCTTACTCTGCAGCTTATGGCTACGTTCGCCCTTACACCTACGGCTATCCCTACAGCCACGCCCACGCCCTCCACAAGAGGTCGGCCGAACCAGAAGCTGACGCCTCCGTTGTTCACCCGCACACTTACTCCTACACCCACGCCGCTCCTGTCGTCTCCTACACCTACGGCTATGGCTACCGCAAGGGCTGTGGATAATAAAGAATCTACGTACTTTATATTTTTATTAATACCATGTGTATTGTGATTATTCTTATCATTTTACATCCTAATTAACATTAACTTTGTTAGTCATTCTTATTAGCATTGTCTTTATTATCATTCGTATTATTATCAATATTATCATTACTGTGATTACTAATGATCTTTGTCTCCATGGTTAGTATTAGCATCGCTGCTCCAACTTTCTTGCTTGTTATTCCTAACAATACCATTGTAATTTTGATACCATAGATTTGGTACTTATAACAATCATTTTATCAGAGCGACAACAACAACCTCACTGTTTCCACACTCAGACAGATAGAACAACGTGCAAAGATAGCGAAAAAGTTTTCCTGTTTTAGGACAGGGAATGAAGTTGTCAGATTGCTGTAATTTAAAAGATCAAATCATACAATGATCAATCAAATAAAGAAAACCTTACATGAACCATTATAGAAGGTAACATCAGACAAAGGCAACACATATTTAATGCATGAAACACAACAAGCATAAAAGGTGTGAACTGTCGAAGAATCGTTCAAGTAAGGGGGCCTTCGCTGCCGAGAACGAAATTCGTTAATTATGTTCGGAATTTCGTGATTTTTTTTGTATGTTATATATACACATACTACAATTTACACTACCGAGTTTCATATCATTCGGATAATAAACAATGAAGTTATTTTTAAAATACTAGATTTTAAAAAATAAAAAAAAAAACAGGGTAATATCTCACTTATCCATTGACCGAACTTGTTAAAAAAAAAAAAAAAAAAAAAAAGATCCCACAAATACTCAATAGCAATACCTACATTTATAACATTCAGATTTTGAAATTTCCCCTTAGTTTTTTTTTTTTAAAGTTAAACATATACAGCATGATATATGGATTTCTATCACCTGAAATGAAAATCGGCATCGTTACATAAATCGCAAATTTATTCAGCTTTCAAATGATCCAAACCCCATTAGAATCGCCCAAGTAGTTATGAAGATATTGTGAAGAATGTCGACAAAGGTGGTAGTTTTGAGATATGGGGCTTTGAAGTTGAAGATGCTTTTTCCTCCATTTTCTTTCTTTTTTCTTTCTTTCTTTCTTTCTTTCTTTTTTCTCTCTTTTTTTAGGATTCTGCTCTCTACATCAATCTTGATGCATTCTATGGCATTCACATGTATTCTGAAGTGTGTCCCCCGCCCCCTTTTGCAAGGGACGAATGGCAATGAGTGCCTATGATTGTAGAATTACTGCATGTCACCATCCCTTCCCAGGGCTTCTTGGGCATTTCATACGAATAAACAATGCTGCAGCTGTGATTGAATGTTTTTATCATCATATTATGTTTATTCATTACAGGAATAACATTTATTATTAGTTGTCTATTACTGTGATGAGAGCGCATCGGGAGGGTGCAGCACCGAGGCACGGGACCCACGGGATGCACTCTGGCTCTCTTGGTGACTGCCAACCTTGTCTCTTTGTCCTGGCTGTCGGCTGTGCTGTAGGCAGAATTGCCTGCTAGTAACCAGGGAATACCAAAATAAATCGAAAAAAATAAAAAAAATACAAATATATAGAGTATATTTACTCGGACGCGACAAAGTAAACATCGCCGCCGAGGCGAGGGGGGTCAGAGATTTAGTCATAACTCTTTTATTTTTACGTATTTCGCAGGAATATTACGTCACGAGATTGCCATAGCCTACAAAATTACAGGAGATTTTTTTCCGATTTTTTTTTTTTTATTTTCGAAAATTCAGCGCGACGTCCCCAAGTAAATCGACCAAAGAGCAAAATTGATTTAGCTCGTTCATATTAGCGGGGTCTCGGAGGTAATCCCTAAACGCTAGCTGAATGCACCAATATATATATATATAATATATAATAATATATATATATATATATTATATATATAATATATATATTACACAATATTGTGCAGTTGTCATTTAGTTATTATTATTATGGATCCTATAATTATTATTGCTATTATTATTCATGTTTTTTATTTTATTTATATATATATATATATATTATTTTTAGTATTTGTATTACAGCTATCATAAAGAATATATACATAAACATATAAATATTTTATACATTTATATGTGTGTATGTATATACATATATATCTTATAATGTATATACAAACATACATAAACACATACAATACACACACACACATATATATATGCATACATGTACACCTATGTATATATACATATATAAGTGTGTATACACATACAAATATATTTATATATACACATATATACATATACATATATTTATGTAAATACATATATATATGTACACATGTTTGTATATGTGTGTTAGTGTTCATGTATGCGTGTATACATATGTGTGTCTATGCATATACTTATATATATGTATATAAGTATACATATGAAATATATATATATATATATATATATATATATATATATTACATATATATATATATATATATATATATATATATATATATATATATATAATATGGTGTGTGTGTGTGTGTGTGTGTGTGTGTGTGTGTGTGTGTGTGTGTATACTTATATATATATATATATATATATATATATATTATATATATATATATATATATATGTATATATACATAATATACATACATAATATGGATATGCAATATACGCGTGTATTCTTATGTGTGAATTTGCGCGTGTTAGGTTACACTTATCTAAAATCGTATTTTTCGTTTTTAATATTTATTTATATATCTATCATCTAGTGTGAATTGAAGTATATGAGACATTTACACGTCTGCGAGCGTATGTGTGCTTATGTTTATCCGTACGCCAAAATTACAATTTATTTATTTATTTACAATTTAAAATTTATCCGTACGCCAAAATTACAATTTATTTATTTATTTACAATTGTATGTACGCGGTATGCCAAAATTACAATTCCTGTAAGCGGAGAATTCGCGCTGTGTTCTTCGCTCCCAACATCGATTCCTTCAGAGGCTCATCATCCTGCAGGTCTAAGGAAAGTCTAAGAACGGTTCTCTATAAATAGATTGGAGTGACAACCGTCCGCTGGCAAAGTCAGAAGCATATAGATAAAATTCTTGGTAGTTTTCGTTTACTTCAGGCTAAAACTATGTATTACTTTTAAAGCATCGTTACGGCAATTCTACCAGTAATTGGGATTCCTAGACATGATTTTGGATTTGAATACACAGCTAGTTTTACCATAATTCATTGTTAAACTTCAGTTTTATTTCCTTAACAGGCGGTAGTGCTTCTGGCGGCCCTTGCTTGCGCTTCTGCAGTGGAGAAGCGAGAGGCGGACGCCGACCCTAGCCTCCCCTTCTACGGTCAGACTTATGGCTACCCTAGCTACTACCGAGGCTACGGCTACCCATACAGCTACTCCCACGCCCTCCACAAGAGGTCGGCTGATCCTGAACCCGATGCTGATCCTTCCCTCCTGTACAATCACTACCGCCCTTACTCTGCAGGTTATGGCTACGTTCGCCCTTACACCTACGGCTATCCCTACAGCCACGCCCACGCCCTCCACAAGAGGTCCGCTGCTCCTGAACCCGATGCCTACGCCGATCCTTCCATCCTGTACAATCACTACCGCCCTTACTCTACATTATTATCAGTATCATGTATATTCGTATCATCAGTATCTTGTTAATTATCGTTGTCTCCATGAACGATAGTTAGCGTTGTTATCTCGCCATTCTGGAATAGCAGTGTTAATCATATTTTTAATAATACCATAGTAATGTGTATGATACTATTGAATGGTAATGATAACAATCAACATAATCATAACTACAATAACTACCTACTCACTATTTTTACATTCAGACGCATCTGCTACAGCTTCTATAGTCTGCAGCCTTAGGTATAAAACCAATTTTCCTCTTTATAAAAAGGGATTGAAACTGTCAATTCGGTGCCTTTTAAAAGCAGAAATTGATCATTACTATGCGAATGATCAATCGATATATATACTTTTTTCCTTTTTTCTCTTTTGAAAAGCATGTATGATTATTTTTTTTTATAGATTAGTCATCAAGCAGAGCAAAGGCAACCAAGATTTAATACATCCTACAACGGACAGCGCAAGGCAAGGTGTGAGCCCTCCAACGCCCACCGAGTAATTAGTGCTTAGCATTACACGGTGAATAGCGTCGTGCAATATAATGATCCAGTGGTCATTATTGAGTTCTTATATTCATTACTTTTTGTTACTATTTCGGCATTCTTATCATTATTATTTAATTATTTAATTTTTGTAATATTTTCTATTGTTATTGTTATCATTACCATGAATAATACATAAAAAAGCATATAATTTTACAATTATCTATAATAAGAAGGAAATCCGAACGAGGAAATTATATTAATATATCACAACACTTAATCAAAACACTTAATAAACTGACATTTAACTTTAATAGTTGTCTCTGAAAACAACATTTCATAGATATGACAATTGCCACATACAGTATAATAAATGAGACAGTAAACGTGTTTTTAATAAAAACAAGAAGTAAAGCTATTCATGATGTGTAGATAAGTATGATATGTTTAGATTATAAAAGTAAACAATATAACTTACGAAAGACACAAACTGATTTTCATTTAATGTGAAAAAATATTCTAAATGTTTCGTTTCTCCGACATCAGTTCATATGTTCATATAGATATGTTCATATCTATTTAAACATACATATACATATATATATATATATATATAATCTCGTTGTAAGGGTGTACTTGCATTGCCGATTTTGCTTTCCATTTCGAGGCTTCCTCTGCTTTTCAGACGGCACTGTACGGCATTCTTCGGCACGGCACTGCAAAGCCATCGCTCACCTTGTTGCTTTTTTATAATTGAAAAATACTATAACAGTCCAAATAGTAATTTCGAGCGAAATTCAGATATATTGGATTGAATTCGCTAGGCATAACATTTATTACACATTCTGTAAGACATAAAGAAAAAAGTCATACATCTTGATTCTCCTAAATTCAGAGTTTCGAGGAATTTTAACAGCCGTAGTTTTCTCCCTTTCCTTTTAAAGACAAAACGTCTTTTAAGTCATAGTTGCTTGTTTAGTAATATTTAATGACACGGTTGTTTAGGTCATTCCTTCTCTGTATATATTTCTCACTAGAAGAGAGAGAGAGAGAGAGAGAGAGAGAGAGAGAGAGAGAGAGAGAGAGAGAGAGAGAGAGAGAGAGAGAGAGAGAGAGAAGAGAGAGAGAGAGAGAGAGAGAGAGAGAAGAGAGAGAGAGAGAGAGAGAGAGAGAGAGAGAGAGAGAGAGAGAGAGGAAGAGAGAGAGAGAGAGAAGAGAGAGAGAGAGAGAGAGAGAAGAGAGAGAGAGAGAGAGAGAGAGAGAGAGAGAGAGAGAGAGAGAGAGAGAGCGAGAGAGAGAGAGAGAGAGAGAGAGAGAGAGAGAGAGAGCGAAGAGAGAAAGAATGAGATGAGAATGACATTCTATGTTATTTAGTGTTACAGTTTTCGAAACATATCAACATGGGATATGCCTAATAAACAGTTCCTCTCAACGCTATATCTAACGACCTTATCAGATATCATTGACATAATGGTCTCTGCAAATCTTGATACTTAAGAGATCGCTAAATGTGACTCGAGGATGCGCAAACAACCCACCAAGCAACTGGGTAATTTGCCATTCATAAATTCCATAAGGAAGCCGCGCAAAGACAATGAATCAGGTGAGAAAACCTTACGATTTACATTTACAGATGATACATATGTGATTCGCGTATCACCTTCTTTAAATAATTTGTTTTACATTTATAGAATTAACGAAAACTTAAAAAAAAAAAAAAATGTTTAAGAGCAATTGGAGATTAAATGTTGTTATCGATGTTTGGTTATCGTGATTGTGCTAAAGATTCCAGTTATACCATTTTCAATTGTTCTTTTTAAGGAAAATGCTACATATTTCAAGTAATAATATTGGTATTCGGCAAAACTTTGTGAAGTTTCCCAAACCTTTATAATATAATTCTAATGGCTGATATTAGCTGCCATTAAATATTTTTTGCGAAATACCAGGCGCCAATTACAGACTTCCATGCAAACAAGAGCATTCAATTAACAGAATACTTGATACTACGACTGTATTGCCAGAATGAATTCAGTCCACATACCATAGGAGTATGCTAGTTGAATATGTCCGTAACTGTACATACAATCACATATAAAGACACAATCATAATATACATACATATAATGTGTATAAATATACATACGTATATGTATATATACACTTTTATGTTTGTGTGTATGTATAGATATGTATACATTAAACGTATATGAACGTACATATATGCATGTATGTTTATACAAATTATTTAGATATTCAATACAAATATGTGTGTGGCTGTGTGCATGCGTGTGTGTGTGTGCGTATTTGATTTACATACGAGGCTACACTTCCATAAAACTCTATTCTACTCCTCTTTTGTTATCTAGTGAATTGTTGAAGTCTGCAAGATGTGCGAGGGCTTGTATGAGTGTTCATCCGTCTGTGCCAAAATTGTTCATAATTCTTTCTTAACGGCGACTTTCCCTTGCTCCCAGCGTCGATACCAACGGAGATTTGTAATCCTGCAAGTCCAAGGACGGAGGTCGCGTATATAAGAAGATAGGCGACTGGCCCGGACACATTCGCAGACTGGCAATCACAAAAGCAGCTGACATGCAGTTCTTGGTAAGTAATTTTTGATTACTAAAAGTTACAACTATGTATTATTTTCATGTACGTCTATTGAAATTTTACCAATAGTTGGGATTCTCAGAACAATAGCATAATATTCCGTTTTTATATCCGACTAATTTCACTGCAACTCAGATGTTAATCCTTGCCGCTTTATTTCCCGAACAGGCGGTTCTGTTCCTGGCGGCCGTTGCTTCCGCTCTTCCGATGGAGTACCTGGAGAGCGACGCCGAACCTGTCCCCGCCCTCAACTACGGCTCTCGTAGCTACCACCGAAACTACGGCTCCGCACAAACACAGAACCTTCACGGACTCATCGTCAACAAGAGGTTCACTGATCCTCTTCCCGAAGCCGTCGACGAGCCAGTCGTCCTGTACAATCACGTCCGCCCTTACCCTGTCGGCCATAGCTTCGTTCACCCTTACACCTACAGCCACGCCCACGCCCTCCGCATAAGGCAGGCCCAGCCCGAAGTAGACCTCTCCGTCGTTCACCCACACGCCTACACCTACTCCCACGCCGCTCCGGTCGTCTCCTACGCCTATCCCTACACCTACAGCCTCGGCTACCGCAGAGGCTTCGGATTTTAACGGAAAACGCTTGGTGACGTCACCGTTATCCGTATGGATCTAGACTCCGTTTTGCACCACTCGTTATCGGGATGCAATAGACAATTTGTGGACTCCACGATCATTTCTCAATTAAAAAGTCTGTGAACTTGGGACTTTCTTTAACACCATGTGGATCCTACTCATAATCTATTCACATCCTCGTTTACACAACCTTTGTTAGTGTCATTATCATAAGCACTTCATTCGTACTATTTTCACAATCATCTTCTTAATCATCGTCGTCTTCATGGTGATTAGCATTTTTACACCATTTTTATACCATAATAATGCTTATTATGATAAAGAATGGTAATAACAACAATCAACATGATCATAGCTGCAATAAATACATATTCACTGTTTTTACGTTGAGACATCTGGGATAGCCTCTCAAGACAGCAAATAAGATTTACTCTTAAGAAAGGGACTAGAATTGTCAATTAGTTGACATCTAAAGGTAGAAACCAAACATTATAATGCCATAACTTCTCTCTGTCTGTCTGTCTCTCTCTCTCTCTCTCTCTCTCTCTCTCTCTCTCTCTCTCTCTCTCTCTCTCTCTCTCTCTCTCTCTCTCTCTCTTTTTTTTTTTTTTTTTTTTTTTTTTTTTTTGCTGTGAGGGGATATATGAACCCTCATAAAATTGAACAGAACAAAGGCAACGTAAGTTTAATGCATCCTAAACCAGACAACCTGCACGCAAGGTGTGAACCGTCGAAGCTTCGTCAATAAAGTAAATAAATAAGTGTAAAAGCAGAAGCAGAATCCTTACACGTTGGTTACACACACGAGCATAAAAACTTAGCATTACAGGATTAATAACATCGCGCGACATAATGATCTTGTAATCCTTATTCCGTTGTTATTATCATTATTGTTCTTGATGTTATTGCAATGTTGTGACTGGTATTCTTATCACCGTTATTATGATTATTCTATTCTTATCATAGTTGTTTTCTGTAGCTGTTATTATTATAATTATCATACATAACACATAAGTAATATAGGCATAATGCATACATTATTTATATATGTATATAGGGATAGATAGAATGATAGATATATCATATACGTCTGTTATATGCAATACATATATACACATATATATATATATATATATATATATATATATATATATATATATATATATATATATATATATATATATATATGCATGCAGCAGATATCCATAAAGACAAAAACAGTACATAGATACATATACATACAAATACACACACACATATATATACATACAGATATATGCATGTATGCATATGTGTGTATATACACATACAAGGATACATATATACTTTTATAAATATCCATCTCTCTCTCTTCTCTCTCTCTCTCTCTCTCTCTCTGTATATATATATATATATATATATATATATATATATATATATATATATATGTGTGTGTGTGTGTGTGTGTGTGTGTGTTGTGTGTGTGTGTGTGTGTGTGTGTGTGTGTGTTTTATATTAAATGTATATATATGTATATGTACATAAAGACAAAAATAATACATAGATACATATATATACATACACACATATACATAGATATGTATGCATATGTATGTATATACATATACGAGGATAACATATATTCTTTTATAAATATCCATGTATCTTTCTCTCTTTATTATATATATGTGTGTGTATGTATTATATAAAATATACATATTCATATGTATACGTTCATGTAATATATATAGATATCAAATATACATGTGTGTATTTACACACACACACACACACACACACACACACATACACACATGTAAATATATATATATATATATATATAATATTATATTATGTATGTATGTATGTATGTATATATATATATATATATACATATGTATACATATAAATCACATATATATGTCCTTGTTCATACGTGCGTATGTGTGTTTGTGTGCATCTATGGAACTCGAATTTAATTTACATGGTGTGCTACACTTATCTGATTTTTTTTTTTTTTTTTTTTTTTTTTTAATGTGCGAGTGTATGTATGTGTGCGTTTATCCGTGTATGCCAAAAATGCTTTTAATTCTTCGTACTATGTCATTCGCTCCCATCGTTGATTCCTCCGGAGGTCAGCCGTCCTGCAAGTCCAAGAAATTTAGCGACTTCCACCGACACACACGTTCACTGGCAATCGCAAAAAGCAACAAACATGAAGTCATTGGTTAGTAATTTCTATAATTCTTAACTATGTATTACTTAATGGGATCTTTTTTTTCACACCAAATTGGGATTTTTAGAAGATTTTAAATTCTTATATACTGCTAGTGTAACTGGAACCCAAATAATGTTAAACTTTAACCCGTTCCACTTGAATAAAAGGTGGTAAATTACAAAAAAGAAAAAAAAGAAAAAGAAGAAAACTCTTGCAGACAGTCGTCGGAACAAGATGAATCCTTATTAATTTAGCAATTTTCTCCAGTGGAGAAGCGAGAGGCGGACGCCGACCCTAGCCTCCCCTTCTACGGTCAGACTTATGGCTACCCTAGCTACTACCGAGGCTACGGCTACCCATACAGCTACTCCCACGCCCTCCACAAGAGGTCGGCTGATCCTGAACCCGATGCTGATCCTTCCCTCCTGTACAATTACTACCCCCTTACTCTGCACGTTCGCCCTACACCTACGGCTATCCACAGCCACGCCCACGCCCTACAAGCCGAACAGAAGCTGACGCTCCGTTGTTCACCGCACTTACTCCTACACCCACGCCGCTCCTGTCGCCTCCTACGGCTATCCCTACACCTACGGCTATGGCTACCGCAGGGGCTATGGATATTAACTCTGAAGACACTTCGTCACTTGCTACCAGTAATAGCATGGATCTCGAATTCCTTTTTGCATCACTTGTTGCCAGGATGTAATAAATGTTCTCCCCAATAAAGCATCAATGAATTCTCCACTTTTGACTGGACCATATTCTTCGAAATATAAAACTATTATTTTAGCTTTATAAATTCCAGTAGTCAGTATTTATTTGCAAATTGTGGGACTTCCGTAGCATATTCAACAAAGCTCTGATCAAGCATAAGAAGGATACGAATACTGATTTAATGTTTTTGTTTCTTCAAAGATCTGACTACATCTGAACATAAATGCCGATTGGCTGGTGACTTCGTTGCCAGACGTTGAATGAATTTCGGAAAAAAAATATCTACAATCTCATTTCACACAGCACGGGCAAGTATCTACTTCCCTCTCTCTCTATGCTTCTTCCACCTTCTTTATCCCGCTCTGGGATTGGTCAGACACTCTTAGAAGGGCACGCCCTAACTGCTGTAGATGACCACTGACCAACGAGCCATCCTCCAGCGCTCGTGACCTCTGACACGCTCGTGACCTCTACACTTCTCTGCTTCCCTTCCTCTTCGCTTCCTCTCTGTGCTTCCCTTCCACCTTTTTATCCATCCATCTCTTTCTCTGCTCCCCCCCCCCCTCTCTCTCTTCCTCTTCACTCTCTACTTCCCTAAGCCTCTCCTGCTCTCTCTCTCTTTCTCTCTGCCTTGCATCCCTCTCTCATTCTCTTTTTTTTCTTTCTCTCTCTCTCCCTTTCAGCCGGTAAATGTACTCTTAAAATATTGCTCATCCAACATTTTCTAGCCTCATCTAGATAATGGAATATTTTATCACATGCTGCCTTTATGAAAAAACTTAATCTATTCTATACATCTCATCTCGTTCTGTCTGTCTGTCTGTCTCTCTGTCTCTCTCTGCCTTGTCCGCCCTCTCTTTTTCTCTGTTTCCGTCAGAATTGTGATAATTTCCATCGTGTTTGTGGAGGAGAAAGGTCTTATGACAGTAAGGCAGTTGACACGCATCGACCGATTGCACCATCGAAATATATATATTATTTATTTCGACTTTATATAGGCATGTTTC
>NW_020871911.1:279886-281712 GCF_003789085.1 Penaeus vannamei
CCTTTACTCTCCTCCCGCTCATAGGTATACTCAGAGCCAGGTATTAAAAGTCTCGTTTTATCAGGAAAACGAAGGTTGTAGCGCTAGATGAGTTAACTGATATAAATGTCAAATCCACTTGTAATGAACCGTGCTAATGGAGACAGCATCCTTGCTCTACTACAACCCACAGAGAAACATTTGTGGCAAGAACACGCCCTGACTCTCCGGACCTGCAGATATTTATTTATTTTTCTCTTATTTTTAAGGCATCTATACAGTGGAATTAGTCAATGGGGACAAATCTGACAGTGTCAAGAAATGATTTAGGAATGGAACTGAAATCAAATTAATTTGCTGGAAAAGGAAATCGAGAAAGGTAGAAGGGAATGATCGATTACTTATTCGTCTTAATAAATAACGAAAAGTGTTTTTTTTATGTTTATCTTCATGATTACTATTGATTTATAATTATTAGTCATAGGGAGGTTGTAGTCTTTAGCCTAGACATTTAAAGAAATAGAAGAGAATATTCCTTGTTTTTCTCATGTTTATTGCCATGAATTAAATGGTGATATGTCCTTTATTATAATTATATTTGTATCATTTAGAACTAGAAAAAAAGCTTGGTGTAATATGGGAAATTGTAAGGGACAGACCCACTGACTGGATGAGTCTCCTGCATCCGCCTTTCACACTTTCTTCTCTTCTATTCAGATGTTTCTGGAAGGCAATGTTTTATTCCATCATAAGGAATCCTTGGCGATTCATTGTCCTTGAAATGGGTATTCAATCCTCTGATTAAGATACTGTAGCTGTCTGAGAGGTTGGCTCTATGCTCTGTAAGTACAAACTAAGTATTTTGCAGTTATATCTGACCATGAAATGACTGCTGAAGCTCCTGTTACAAAGGAATCACCGATCCACTTGTTTATGACTGTTTAGCTTTACGTCCAACATCATAATTAGCTTTTCCTCTCCTTTGTCATTTCGTTATCTGTTTGTATCGTTCCTATTCCTTCGAAAGTGGAATGTATGTAACGAGTCTATTAGTCAAAGTTACATGTAGTATTGTCATTTATTGTTCATAATAAGCAACAGTAAAAGCCAGGAACTTATCTGAGATTTAATGAAACTATAAAATATGGTCGTTGTGTGTAAAATAGACTATTCATTAGCCTAGTGTCACGCTATATTGAAGACGAGACATATGGCTTTCAAATAAACAGAAATCAGTTGCATCATACTGAAATATTTCTGAATATACTGATTAACAGAATAGATTATAGAAACAACATTCTTTGCAAACAAAAATGCAGAATTCACTGCCATTTTAGAAGAGGTGGTTATTTTGGGCTTGAAGTAGTAGATATACTTGAATTCCCTTCCAATGTCCACAATGGCAAATCTGAGCACGAACGTCTATGCTAAGCTGATACCACATGATTAATCTGCATGACTGTCAAAACGTTTTGGATGAATAAATGCAATTAAATATACAGACGTGCACAACAGATGCCCCACAAAGCCACGAAGAAATGGCACATATGGTCGCGATACAATAATATGTGTAACTGTTGTTGACACATGATTGTCATTCCTTTTCCTCTGACACGAAATGACCAATGGAATTACAAGAAATTAAAATAGGAGACGTTGTTTTCAACACATTTGATAAAACGAAAATTATCTTCATAAAATTTTCTTATTACAATTTACAGGAAATATTTTCTCAAATCTCAAGAGAAAATTCCCCAAAAAAAAGAAACGTTTTTTTTTTAAAGAAGTCCTGAATTTCGTGTTCGAGATTTTACTTAACTTTTTTTTTTTTTAAAAACCTGTCATAG
>NW_020871911.1:296850-301850 GCF_003789085.1 Penaeus vannamei
TATCGTTATTACTGTTGTGGTGGGTGTGGGCTCGTCGTTATATAACATACATATGTGTATATTAGTAGACTATATAGGTATACTACTATAGTATCATATATAGTACCGTTACTATATATTGTATACCACTCCATGAGCTGGCGGCTTGTGGTATTTACCATCAATTAGCGTCCGGATACCCTACGACGTTTCACATCCCCTGACTGTGAGGACTCGAAAGTGCTATATAATACATATTATTACTGTTATAATATATATACCAATAAGCTATAGTTGTATGTATGTTATACATATATTATATATATATATGTTTATATATAATAAAGATTATTATATATTAATACTAATATATAAGGTATTATTTTTAAAATCCACGTATATATTACATATCTTATAGTATAATATATATATATAAACTATATATATTATATATATATACTAAATATAAATTATTATTGTGTATTAATATATGCATATATATATGCACATATATAGTATTGTATACTGTATATACATTATAAGCATGCACACACACACACACAACAGACACAACAACACACACACACACACAACACACACATACACACCCACACACACACACACACACACACCAACACAACACACACACACACACACACACCACACACATATATCCACACACACACACATCACACACAACACACACACACACACACACACACACACACACAACACACACACACCACACACCCAACACACCACACACCACACACACAACATCATACACACACCACATCACACAACACACACCCACACACACACACACATTCACACCACACACACACAAGCACACACACACACACACAACACACATCACGCAAACACCAACAAACACACACGCACACAAAACATATCACAAAACACAACACATGACACATACACACACACATACATACATATATATATATATTATATATCTATATTATTATATACGTATTATATATATATATATCAGGTAAGAATAAATACTTTTCCACTTAAACGTTAGGGTGTGGCTAAGAATGAGCAGTACTAAAATAACTGTGCCACAAGAACTCAACAAAAGTCATTATATTCCTATGAATTATCTTTTACTAATTATAGTATGGTAGAGGTTTAAGTGACACTCGAAGCCTCTGCCACTCCAGGCATAGGCTCAGAATTGGGAGTAGTATTAAACTATCTCTTGTTCTTCATTTACAGCAATTCGTTACTGTATTATTCTTTATTCAATACCTTCGTTATGAATACGTCTTGCAAAACACTCTAATATTTATCGGCTGAATAACATGTCTTTCTATCTATGTTGCAAATACTTTACCTGCACAATTATGTTTTGCTTTCCTTGCTGTCTGCTTTTCACGTATTAATTTATCCGTGTTTAGAATGTGCTTTTTATGCTTAATAAAACTAGCGCTTCTTTGATGTAGAAGAAGAGAGAGGGAGAGAGGGGGGGGGGGAGGAGAGAGAGAGAGAGAGAGAGAGAGAGAGAAGGAGAGAGAGAGAGAGAGAGAGAGAGAGAGAGAGAGAAGAGAGAATTGAGAGAGAGAGAGAAGAGAGAGAGAGAGGGGGGGGGAGAGAGAGAGAGAGAGGGAGAAGAGAGAGAGAGAGAGAGAGAGAGAGAGAGAGAGAGAGAGAGAGAGAGAGAGAGGAGAGAGTGAGTGAGTTGAGAGAGATTTAACAGATTTATTAGATTTGTTTTAATTCCATTTCTTACAATGGATATTATCTTTCTGCTGTTGACATACTGTCTGTTTATTTTTGCCTAAATCTCCCCCTGTGTGCAAGGATGGGCCGGGGATACCCACTCACTGGCCGGGCGGTGGGATTTGAACGCAGGTTCCGCAAGATTGCTAGACCAGCACCTTACCGAGAGAGAGAGAGAGAGAGAGAGAGAGAGAGAGAGAGAGTGAGTTGAGTGAGTGAGTGAGTGAGTGTGAGTGAGAGTGAGAGAGCGAGTGAGAGAGAGAGAGAGAGAGAGAAAGAGAGAGAGAGAGAGAGAGAGAGAGAGAGAACGTCACGTGTTCTTCCCGAAAAGTCAGCGTGGAAGCACAAACGTTGGTCGTACGCTGGATCATCATCTCACAACTGTCGTACTTACGCTAGTAGAGAGGGAAATTCTCGTGGGCGAACTGCCCCACCCGCCCTGTGGACCCTGGTTCTGCATTCCTATCATCTTTGCCTATAGGGCGAAGTAGAGAAAGGACAAAGCGGTAATAAATCTCAGAAATTAAGCGTTTTGGAATCACTAAAGATAACAAGGAGGGAGTAAACATTAAACTTGGTTTTTTTACAAGGGGGCAGCTGGGACAATCACGCAATAGATAATTGGGACTGAAAGTTAAGTAAGGTAAGTCTAACTATTTAAATTTGCAAAGGGAAAGAAGGAGGTAAAGTTATGTGTTTTTGTTTAAAGGGGCATCTAGAAGCAAATACGAATGATAATTAAATGGTCAGAGTTCACACACTACACTCTTCAGCTATGTGTGCATGAGCACTTGTACTCACTCTCTCTGATGACACTCTCTCTATTTGCATCTTCTACAGGGAAGATTAGCCTGATAATAGAGAAGGGAGGTTAAATTAATTGTGTTTAAAGGGGCCACTGACAATACTGGTTTATAGATAATCTCATAATAAATAAGTAGTAGTCTAAATCTTACATAATTACGTAGCGTAAATAGTCGAGCTTGCGTAATAGCGTACATAATTCTTATAGAGATACGTCTAGTCACGTGATGGGTCTCAGAACGATGGTTCAGACTAGGAGCTGAGTCCATCGGTAAAGTATTGGATTTAGGTCATGAGTCTAGGAATCGCAGTCGCTTGTACTTTTGTCATCAATTACGCTCTTATTCGACGTTGAGTACGCGAGGTGCATTCGATCATGATAACTAGCCTCCCGTCTGTGTATTATTAGCCAATAGATGCATGCCTAAACTGATGAGAAGTAGCAGATCATAGCGTAGATACAGTACCTTATATCACACTTGTGCGGAGCGATAGTCAGTTATGCGCTGCGTTGTGACGCGCAGACAGTCACGTTAGCGATATGAAATAGTCTACACCTGTGTCACGTGATGTGACATGATAGATAGATATATTGTGGTGTACTCTCTATAGATAAATAAACGCGCGTGCTTGTGTTGTCTCTTGTGTATTAGGCATTGCTGTTGAATCCAGTTAGCTAGTAGAGTTATGCTAGAGCTAGTAGATGGTGACCCTCTCGTATAGATAACTCAGCGCAGTACAGTATATCTTCTCGGTCAGAGTGTATTCGTAGTCGGAGTGGGCGTCAGCTGTACGTATCAAGCGAACATGATTGCTCTCTCTGAGATTAGTTGAGTTATTGTGATGTTATGGTCGCCCAGTATATGTAGAGCTCTTCGCTGATAGGTAGCTACACTGCAATTTAGAAAACAATATTATAATGAAATCTCCTCGGTAAATTGCAGATTGTCGATGGAAAGGCAAAATTGGTGTAAAAAGGGAAGAGTTATAAACAGAATAATATATACAAAGGAAAAGCAAAAGAAAGACTCAAACCGATCACTGGTCATGAATAATACCACAACGTATACCGCCAACTATCTTTCTATTTTGCTTTGGATAGTAATATATATTTATTGCAGATGACATGAGCGACTACATAGATTGCAGGAATGCAGAGTCCAGGTATTATCCAGGATAGTGGCACGAATATGATCAGTGTGAATCAAGGATCTCAGACTCATTATAGTGGAGTTCACTGCGTGACTCTGGACGTTACGGGATTACGATACTCGGTTGTCCTCTCTGATACAGAGATATATATATATATACCGATATGATATATATATTCTGATACTGCAGGATCTACTTTCCAAGTTATACAGAAGAGTTAATACTGAGATAACGCGATATCCATATTCACTACTACAGCGAAATCGTCCACGCAGTGTAACTCTAGATGTAATGTTGGTGTGTCACTGTTACGACATGAGTCAGAGCGTTACTCTTACTCACGCTCACAGTTGAAAAGGCTACCAATAGAAGGCGAAATCAAATACATATCCAAATTTCCAGTAATGTAAACCCTAACCTCGCATTAAACTGATTTGATATAAAACCTATTGATAAAGTAATTACAGGCGAAAAGGTTAAAAATGAGTTATCGATTAGACAACAGAATATGTTGAATTTGTCAAAGGGTTCATTAACACACAGTTTGGTGTTTTGATGTAGTGTGTTGGTTGCATTCAAGTTGTTTATATTACTGAATATATACATACAGCAACACACTCAAATGCTCAAGGCGACACGGACCTACCACGTGCGCGCAACGACACACGTTGGCGCGGCGCAAGGCAAGAGTTGATCAGAATAATCTAATTTGGTGGAGTCTGTTTATGTATGATTACTCGTCTGATAGGTCAAGAATTATTATTTCAACGAGATAGGGTTGCCATAGCATAGTAGAAATTCAGTGGACTTGGATGTCAGACCACCACACACGACGACAACACCATTCACACAAGAGTGGTGAACGGTATTTCGTGGAATATGGTTCGGATTCGTATGTTGGTTAGGCTTTATACGTTATCATGTTGACACAACACACAGTTTATGCAGTTCTTTCGCAGTTACTGTTTCGAACTTATGTTGATTGTGAAATCTTATATTATGTGTACGGTAGTATCTTCATTGTCGTCTGCTCATAATTATGAGATAATTGTGGTATATTACTTATGCTATGGTATGATAATGGAATATTGATTGTTCGACACGAGCGCACTGCAACAGAACGTTGTAGATTAAGTATGGTAGTGAAAGCGGATAAAGAGAGAAGAGCCAACGGAGGACGGAGGCACAAGGACTGACACTGCCAGCCTTTCATCCCTTTAGCTCTTGCTCTCTCGGCTTTGGACTCTTACATCTCTCCTCTTCTTTCTCCCGTTTTCCTCTTCCTCTCTCTCGTCTCCATCCTCTCCTCTCCCTTTCTA
>NW_020871911.1:341604-344104 GCF_003789085.1 Penaeus vannamei
TGTGTGTGTGTATGTGTGTGTTGTGTGTGTGTGTGTAGTGTGTGTGTGTGTGTGTGTGGGAGTGTGTCGTGTGTGTGTGTGTGTGTGTGTGTGTGTGTGTGTGTGTGTATGTGTGGTGTGTGTGTGTGTGCGTGTTGTGTGTGTGTGTGTGTGAATGTATATATACATATTGATTCTATGTATGAAGTATATTTATAAAAAATATACATATACTTATACATAAGGCATATATACTTATAATTGTATGTATATAAGTAAACACACAAACACACACCACACACACACACACACACACACACATATCACACACACACACACACACACACACACACACACACAACACACATACACACAAACCACAGAAACACACACACACACACAACACACAACACACCACCACCACACACACACACCACACACACACACACACACACACACACACACACACACATATCTATATCTATATCATATATATATATATATAAACTAAATTATTATATATATATATATATATATATATATATATATATATATACTATTATATGTAGTATATATGAGTTGTGTGCATATATATTGTATATATATGCACATAAAAATGAAAAATGAGAATAAGCTATCTCTTCTTACCAAAACTTCATCTCTGTTATCCAATGGAAACTGGTTCTAGACCCACATAACTTTGCCAATATATATACATCCATGTACATTAGAATTGTTTATAAAACATGCCTAGAAGTTATGACATATCTTTGATAATGATAAAGTTATTATTTTTTTGACATGTATTTCATATATCTCTCTTCTATTATTTATCTATCTACTCTATCTATCTATCTATTCTATCTATATCTATCTATCTATCTATCTTTATATATATATATTTTATATATATATACATATATATATACATTATATAATAATAATATATATATATATTATAATATACTGATATATATATATTATATATATATATATATATATATATATATAATATATATATATAAGTATTATATTATATATATATATAAATATATATATTATATATATATATATATATATATTACATATATATATATATAAGTATATATTACTATATATATATAATATAATATATATATATATATATATATATTATATATATATATATACGTTTTGTGTGTGTGTGTGTGTGTGGTGTGTTTGTGTGTGTGTGTGTGTGTGTGTGTGTGTGTGTGTGTGTGTGTGTTGTGTGTGTGTGTGTGTGTGTGTTGTGTTGTGTGTGCACATATATATGATATATAAGAGGAAATACAATTATATATATATATTATATATATATAATATATATATATATATATATATATGTATATTAATTATATATAATTATATATTATATATATATATTATATATGTATACACACCACAACACACACAAGTGCATGCTATCCTGATTCCGCAACACACCACACGCACATCCCTCTCCTAATAGAGTGAAAGCTATTTTATCAATCTAATGAGAAAGAAACGGCATCTGACGAGCAGGGCAGCATCTGGAGTCCGTGTCCCCAGCAGGGCAGACTCGGCGGCCGCGGACGAATCCTCCGTCACCTCCCTCGCCGACACGAGGCCGAGAGGGTCCTGGTGCGCTCGCCGTCCGTCTGCGCGCGGATGACGGTGCCGCGCTCTCGCCCACGCCTCATTGTTCGCCCTGTCAGCGTGAACCTCCTGGCGTGCGCCCCTGGTTGGCCCGCCGCAGGGCGTGGAGTCGTGCAAGGGCCCGCTGATTGTCGTTTGTTTTCTCTGATGAAGGGGAATATATTTTTGAAAGAGATCGGACTTGTGAAGGGCGTCTGCTCTCCTAAATGCGCGAAAAGTCCCCTGCAGACAGCTTTTGAGAAAAGTCTGAAATTATAATACAACCTGAATCATCGATGATAGTTGTGATGCGGGTGTTTAGTGCTGGAAATCTTTGCGGGAACCATTCGGAATTTCAAGAACGAGTGTGCTGTAAATAGCCCTTCTGTAGAACGCACGTCCTTTGGAATATGTGAGATATAAAGTGAACAAAATGCTACAAAGCTGTGGGGAAAGAAAAGTTCAATTCAGTTTGTGTCTGAAAAGCATATTCGTTTTTTTTTCTATTGAATAGTTAGCATCTTTCTGTTGTGTTCGAGGAAATATTGAATCACCAAACACCTCACAGGCCCCTTCAGTGAGAACTTCAGACACACGCCAGTACCAGATACCCCCCGCCCCCCTCCCCCCCTACACGCACTTTGAATCTGGCGAGAGTGACCCACACCCGCACCCTCTGAACTCCCTTCCGCAATTCGCTTCTCAGTGGGAAAGAGTCTTCCCGAAGCCAGTTCTTCGGGCTTTGGAGGACCTACAGCCAGGCAACACCCAAGAGAGCTCCCCCCGGCCCCTTTCCTTGACAGGTTTTGGGCGTGTGTCGGCGGGGGGTGTGGAAGCGCCCCCGAAGCTGCTAGCCCCGTCGGATTCCTTCCTCCTGCTGCTTTCC
>NW_020871911.1:356604-359104 GCF_003789085.1 Penaeus vannamei
GACACTCAGTAGAGACGGACTCAGTAGAGACGGACTTTCAGTAGAGACGGACTTTCAGTAGATACGGACTTTCAGTAGATACGGACTTTCAGTAGATGCGGACTTTCAGTAGATGCGGACTTTCAGTAGACGGACTTTCAGTAGATACGGACTTTCAGTAGATACGGACTAGATACGGACTTTCAGTAGATACGGACTTTTCTTTTTCAGTAAGATTGCGGACTTTCAGTAGAATCGGACTTTCACGGACTTTCAGTAGATACGGACTTTGCAGTAGATACGGACGGACTTTCAGTAGGGACTTAGTAGATACTTTCAGTATTTACAGTAGATACGGACTTTTCAGTAGATACGGACTTCAGTAGATACGCGACTCAGTAGATACGGACTTTCAGTAGATACGGACTTTTAGACTAAAAGACGGACTCTCAGTAGACACGGACTTTCAGTAGATACGGACTTCACAGTAGATACGGACTTTGATAGATAACGGACTTTTCAGTAGATACGGACTTTCAGTAGATACGACTTTCACGGTAGATACGGACTTTCAGTGATACGGACTTTCAGTAGATACGGACTTTTGTAGATATGCGGACTTTCAGTAGATGCGGACCTTTCATAGAGACGGACTTTTCAGTAGATACGGACTTTCCGTAGATACGGACTTTTCTAGATACGGAACTTTCAGTAGAGACGGACTTTCAGTAGATACGGACTTTCAGTAGAACGGACTTTCAGTAGATACGGACTTTTAGTAGATACGACTTTCAGTAGAGACGACTTTTCAGTAGTACGGACTTTCAGTTTAGATACGGAGCGCGACTTTCAGTAGATACGGACTTTTCGGTAGATAGATTTTTAGATACGGACTCAGTAGATAGATACGGATACGCTGGACTTTCAGGTTTTCAGTAGATACGGGACTTTGTTAGATACGTTTGATTTCAGTAGACGGACTCTTCTAGTTAGTACGGACTTTCGGTAGATACGGACTTTCAGATAGGGATAGTAGATACCTTTCACGTAGATACTTTTCAGTAGATAGATTTCAGTTAGAACGGACTTTCAAGTAGATACGGACTTTCAGTAGATATCGAGATACGACTTGAGTAGATACGGACTCTCAGTAGGATACGGACTTTACAGTAGATACGGACTTTTGGTAGATACGGACTTTTCAGTAGATACGGACTTTCAGTAGATACGGACTTTCAGTACGATTACGGACTTTCAGTAGATGCGGACTTTCAGTAGATACGGCGAACTTTCAGTAACACGGAAGTAGATACGAACTTTCCAGTAGAGAGACTCTCAGTAGATACGGAGCTTTCGAGTAGATGCGGACTTTCAAGTAGAACTGCGGACTTTCATAGATACGGACTTTCAGTAATTACGGACTTTCAGTAGATACGGACTTTTCAGTTAGATACGGACTTATCAGTAGATACGGATTCTCAGTAGATACGGACTTTCAGTAGACACAGTAGACACTTTCCAGTACGATTTCACGGGACTTTCAGCTAGATACGTGACTTTAGTAGATCACGGACTTTCAGTAACACGGACTTTCAGTAGATACGGACTCTTCAGTAGCGACTGTAGCGAAGACTTTCAGTAGATTTACGGACTTTCAGTACGATACGGACTTTCAGTAGATACGGACTTTCATCACGTTAGACACGGACTTTCAGTAGATACGGACTCTCAGTAGATGCGGACTTTCAGTAGATACGGACTTTCAGTAGATACGGACTTTCAGTAAGATACGACTTTCAGTAGATACGGACTTTCATAGTAGATACGGAACTTTCAGTAGATGCGACTTTCAGTAGATGCGGACTTTCAGTAGATGCGGACTTTCAGTAGATGCGGACTTTCAGTAGATGCGGACTTTCAGTAGATGCGGACTTTCAGTAGATACGGACTTTCAGTAGATGCGGGCACTTCAGTAGAGCGGGACTTTCAGTCAATATGCGGGACTTTCAGTAGATGCGGAACTTTCAGTAGAGATCGTGACCTTTCAGTAGATACCTACTTCAGTGAGACGGACTTTCAGTAGAGACGGAACTTTGAGTAGATACGGAACTGTTGAGTAGATAGATCGGACTTTGTAGATTAGGATACGGACTTTGAGTAGATACGGACTTTCAGTAGATACGGACTTTCAGTAGATACGGACTTTCAGTAGATGCGGACTTTCAGTAGATACGGACTTTCAGTAGATACGGACTTTGCAGAGTCACTGGGTGGCTGGTAGCGAAATGTACGCGTAAATGGCCACGTGTTTTGAGGCATTTCACAGGTTTGTTCATTGTGCGCTGGCTCATAATTAACGCGTATGTGGGCCACGGGGTCGAGATAATTAACGCGTATGTGGGCCACGAGGTCGATTTATTCAACGCGTTATTGGCCACGGTCATTGAGTCGAATAATTAAACGCGTAGTGGCCACGGGGTCATGAGGTCGAGATAATTAACGGCGTATTGCCACGGGTTCA
>NW_020871911.1:364104-378535 GCF_003789085.1 Penaeus vannamei
AGTGGGAAGGAAAATAAGTGAGGATAAAAGAAGGGAAAGGTTGGGGATTGAGGAAGAAGAAAGGAGGGACGGAGAGGAATCGAGAGGGAAATAAAGGATAGGAAGATGAGGGAAGGGAAGATAAGGATGAAAGAGGAAGAAAGATGAGAAAATAGAGAGAGGATGAGAGAAGAGGAAGGAGGATAAGGAAAGAGAAGAAGTAAGAAAGAAAGGAGAGGAGAATGAGGAAAATCGAAGCAGGATGAGGAAGGGGAAGGAGGAGTATGAGGAGGAAGAGAAATGGAAGAAAGGAGGGAAGAGGAGAGGGAAGGAGGGAAGGGAAGAGCGAGAAAGCGAAGGGAAGTATAGGGGAAGGAGACGGAGAGAGGGGAAGGAGGATGAAAAAAAAGAAAGAAAAAAGTGGGAAAGGGAAAGGAAAATGAAGGAAGCAGAAGGAAAAAAAAGGAGGAAAAGAGCAAAATAAAGAGCGAAGAAGAAAGAGTTAAGTGAGAACAAGAGTAGGAAACAAAGCAGCTGACAGAGAAAGAGAAAGAAAAGAAAGATGGACAGGATTCCTTCGCTAAGACAGGTGAAGGGGGGAGGGGGGGGGGAGGGGGGGGAGACCAGGTGAGGATAGAACCTCGCAGGTGATGCAAAAGTGATGTTTGAAGTGAGTGATGTTATCTCGGGACGAACTTGGGGCGATGTGACAGGTAGTGCTATCGAGATGAGGCGAAGAGAAGCAAAGGAAGGTATTGTGAGGGTGCAGGAAGGATGGGAATAGGAGAGAGAGAAGAGAATAGGGGAAGGATAAATGGATAATGGAGGAATAGGAGAGAGAGAAGAGAATAGGGGAAGGATAAATGGATAATGGAGGAATAGGAGAGAGATAAGAGAATAAGAGAACAGGGGAAGGATAAATGGATAATGGAGGAATAGGAGAGAGAGAAGAGAATAGGGGAAGGATAAATGGATAATGTAGGAATAGGAGAGAGATAAGAAGAATAGGAGAATAGGGGAAGGATAAATGGATAATGGAGGAATAGGAGAGAGATAAGAGAATGGGGGAATAGGGGAAGGATAAATGGATAATGGAGGAATAGGAGAGAGATAAGAGAATGGGGGAATAGGGGAAGGATAAATGGATAATGGAGGAATAGGAGAGAGATAAGAGAATAAGAAAATAGGGGAAGGATAGATGGATAATGGAGAATAGGAGAAAGATAAGAGAATAGGGGAAAGATAAATGGATAATGGAGGAATAGGAGAGATAAGAGAATGGAAAATAGGAGAAGGATAATGGATAATGGGAGAATAGGAGAAAGAAGAGAATGGGGAGAAAAAGATAATGGATAATGGAGAATAGGAAGGAGAGATAAGAAAATTAATAAGATGAATAGGGGGAAGGATAGCATGGGATAATGGAGGAATAGGAGAGAGAGATGAGAGGAGAATAGGGAATAGGAGAAGGATAAATGGATAATGGAAGAATAGGAGAGAGATAAGAGAATAAGAAAATAGGGGAAGGATAAATGGATAATGGAGGAATAGGAGAAAGAGATGAGGGGAGAATAGAGGAACGATAGATAAATAATGTGGGAAGAGGAGGGGAATGAGAGAATAGTCGAATAGGGGAAGGATAGGTAGATAACGGAAGAATAAGAGAGAGATGAGAGAAGAATAGTGGAATAGGGGAAGGATAAATGGATAATGGAAGAACAGGAGAGAGGGATAAGAGGAGAAGAGGGGAACAGGGGACGGATAAAAGAAAGATAGCGTATTAGGAGATCGTACAATACATCCAACAGAGAACGAATATTTTTTTTTTTTTTTACTCCTTGTTATAAGAAAACGCGTATAATCTTTTCAAAGATTTTTTTTAATTATCGTATTACTTAATTGAAAAGAAAGAAAAAAAAAAAAATAACTTTAGTAAGAAAATTAATCCGTCAACTAAAGTGGGGACTTGAATTACTCTTTCACCCGATTAAACTTATTATAACATAAAACTTGTCCAATCGACGACTTCGCGAATATTAGCAAGGGAGGAGGGGGTGGGTGGGTGGAGGGTGGGCGGAGGGGAGGAGGGGGGTGGTGGGGAGGGTGGGAGGAGGGGAGGGGGGGTGGGTGGGTGGGGTGGGCGGGAGGGGAGGAGGGGTGGGTGGGTGGAGGGGCGGTGGCGGAGGGAGGGGAGGAGGGGGTGGGTGATGGGAGGGTGGGCGGGAGGGAGGAGGGTTGGTGGGTGGAGGGGTGGGCGGTGAGGAAGGAGGGAGAGGTGGGGTGGGTGAGGGGTCGGGCGGGAGGGAGGAGGGTGGTTGGGGTGGAGGGGTGGTGTCGGTGGAGGGGAGGAGGGGGTGGGTGGTGGAGGGGTGGCGGGAGGGAGGAGGGGGTGGGTGAGTGGAGAGTGGGCGGACGGGAGGGAGGAGGGGAGGAGGGGGTGGAATCCAATTATAGCAAAGGAGCCGGGGGAAGCGTCCACTGGTAGATACGACGACGGGAGATGGGAAGGGAGGCTCATCGTAGATATGGCAGCTGTTAGATCGAGAGGGAGAGGGAAGGGACACTGTAGATGCACTGTAGATCGAAAGGGAGAGGGAGAAGAAAGGGTATAACTGTATTACCTGTCAAGATGGAAAGGAAGGCTCACTGTAGATGCACTGTAGATCGAGAGGGAGAGGGAAGGGTAGAGGGAAGGGATACTGTAGATGCACTGGTTAGGATCGAAAAGTGATAGAGGATGAATGGAAGAGTATACTGTGTAAATCAATAGGAAAGGAAGGCCCACTGTAGAGCACATCGTGTATATCGGTAAGGGAGAGGGAAAGGGATAGGGTGGATGATCGTGTGTAGATCTAAGATGGAAAGTGAAGGCGCGACTGTAGATTGCACTGGGTAGTATCGGGTAGTGGGGGAGTGAGAGGTGAAGGACAGTGACTCTACATGTTTACTGGATTAGTGAGAGAAAGGAATGGAAAGTAAGGCTCACCGTAGATACAGTCATTAAGACCGAAAGATGAATAGAAAGGGGAGTAGTACTCTACGTGTAGATTCAACTGGTGTTGACATTCTGGTAAAGGGGTAAGCACTCACTGTAGTATACGATCAGTAGGAAGGTGTGTGGTGCATAGTATGCCGTGTTAGATAGTGTCCTGGTGTGGTGTGTCGTGTGTGGTGTGTGTTGTGTGTGTAGTCGTTGTGTTTGTCAATGGTTTGGGTCATGCGTTCGCTCCGGGCATGGTAGTTGGAAGCGAGTGGCACAGTCGTGTATGGATGTGGTGTGTGTGTAGTTGAATAATAATAATATTATATAATTAATGATGTGAGGAGTTGTCTTTGGACAGAAACAAAAGACAGTTTGGTGTGATCTCGTTTGTTATTATAAATGTGCTTACAGCTTTGGGGTGCGTCTGGTTAATGTCTTGAATGACCCGATATTCAAAAAGGTGGAGTAAATGTCTCGTAGTGTCGTTGTCTGATAAATCATGTAAGAAGATAAGAGAGAGAGAAGAAAAATGAGTTTACGATATGTGGTGTAGTATACTTTCCTTGTTCATTATATGGTCTGTGCTCCAGGCTATTCATTTTGGTAAAGAAGAATCTGAGATTGGTATGTAATATGTGTGATGTTTGTAGGCGATCCAGTATTATATATTGTTCTGAGATCAGATATGATCGGTGGAAATTGTTACCGCCGTGTGTCTATATATGGAGGATAACAGTATTTTAATCGAGAGATATTTACTGGTTATATATACGTTTCACCTGTCGCCGCACTGGAAAGGTGAAAGGTAAACACTTGAACATTGCCACATTTTTTACAGAAGGAAAGGGGTTGCTGCATTTGAGACGTTGTTCAGGGGGAGTTGTAGGTGGTGTAACTCGGGTCCCAAGATGATTCTCGTGGCAAGCCGTTGCAGTCGCTCTGTCGCTCTCTGGGTGAGGGATATGGTACTAGGCCAGAAAGCTCACCAAAATATGCTGTTTAAGTTTCTAGAATCCTTTTTTTGATATAAAATCAAGCACAGGAGAGAAGGTCTATCTGAGCGTTTTTCTTGCTGAGAATACGAATATGGTTTGTATTTGCGGCCTGAAAATGCCTATATTAGGTCATAATTCAGGTTCAAAATGATTGCATTTTTTTTTTTTTTTTATTTTTTGCAAAAATGCTCTTTTGGATATTCTGCTCAGCTTTATTGTTATTATATGTGCATGATATAATCGACTATTACTTTAGCCAGTATTATATTCCGATATAACTGTGATTCGCCTTTGCCAGTAGGCGTGAACCTCATGCCAACCTAAGCAATAGGCTCGACCCTATTAGGAGAAAAAGGAAAATTTTTCTCCTAATAGCCCCTGTAGATGTTGCAGATTACTGAGGCTGGTGAGTCAAGGGACAGCATATGAGGCAGCATACACAGTCTGTGGGATGCAGATTTGATGGCCGAGACTACATGTTTGTTCCAGTTCAGCTTGTCTGTTGTAAAGCCTAGTAATTTGGTGGAGAGAACAGCTTCCAGTCTGTGTTGCCGAGAGAGTGAGGGTGGGTTGGGTGGGGTGGGGGAGTGGGGTGGGGGGGGTTAAGTGTCATGGCGACAAAATGCATCATGAATTTGTAGGAGTTGTAGTGTGTGTGCATGTGTGTGTGTTTGTGTGTGTGTGTTTGTTTGAGTGTGTGTATTTGTGTGTGTGTGGTGTGTAGTTGTGGTTGTGTGTTTGTGTTTGTGTGTGTGTTTGAGTGTGTGTGTTGTGTTGTGTGTGTGTGTGTGTTGTGTTGTGTAGTTGTATGTATGTGTGTATTTTTGTGTGTCTGTGTGTTTGAGTTGTGTGTGTTGAAAAGCACGTCCACGCAGATAATGATAATGAAAAAAAAAAATCGAGCCACAGGTTCTTCAGTTGAAAGCAATAACGTTGATGTAAAAGAACTGCAAGGGAGGTCCACTTGCACGCGCGTGGACCACCTGAGCGCTTCCCATGTAAATGTATGCAAAGTGATACCACCTATAAACATGGGTCTACTTACTATCCAATGCTTTTAACTTACCCAAATTACCTTGCTGGATTACACTGTTCATTTGAATGCAGTTGAAAAAAAAGTTGGTACGATAGAGAGTATAATAATGATAATAACGACGATGATGATACTGAATATGACGCTTACTTACTACGCTTATATCCTCGACAGTATGATATACGCTTTACTCTCCAATCAGTGTGGATTCGCCTCGTCTGTGTCGACATCGCCCTCACTTCAGCAGCTGGCTGTACTCTCCTCACCTCTTGCCAAACTACACTGACCAATCACACACACAATAGCTTTCTCTTCTTACAGGGTAATCCTTTTAGTCCAGATGGAAGGGAATGGTAAGTGGTTTGCTTTCTCTTGCGCGTTCTACCTGTCTTTCTTTCTTTGTGTGTCTGTATGTTTCTTTGTCCGTCTGTCTCTGAATTTGTCTGTCTGTCTGTTTGTCTCTTTCTCCCTTTCTTTCTTTCTTCTCTCTCTCTCTCTCTCTTCTCCCCTCGCCGTATCTCTCTCTCTCTCTTTCTCTCGCTTTCACTTCCTCCCCCTCCTTCATCTATTCTCCCACGTCCCTCCCACCCTTACTCTTTCCTCTCCCACTCCCCTCTCTCCTTCTCCCTCCTCCCCTTCTCCTCTCCTCCCTACCCCTCCCCCTCTCTCTCTCCTTCTCCCTCCCCGCCCCCTTCTCTTGCCTCTCTCCTCCTCCCTCTCTTCTTCTCCTTCTCCTCTCCCTCCCCTCTCTCTCTCTCTTCCCCCCTCCCTCTTCTCCTTCCTCCTCCTCTCTCTCCCTCCCCTCCCTCTCTTCTCCTCTGCCTCCCCCTCCTCTCTCCTTCTCCCTCCTCCTCCCTTCTCTCTCCTCCCTGCTCTCTTCCCTTCCCTCCCCCTCTCTCTCTCCTCTCCTTCACCCTCTCTCTCCTCCTCCTCTCACTCTCCTTCTCTCCTCCCCCTCTCTCTCTCTCTTCCTCTCTCCCTCTCCCCTCTCTCTCTCCCCTCCTCCCCCTCTCTCTCTCCTTCTCTCCTCCCCTCTCTCTCTCCTTCCCTCCTCTCCCTCTCTCCTCTCTCTCCTCTCCTCTCTCCGCTCCTCTCTCTCTCTCCTCACTTCCCCTGTATGTTCTATCTTAGAGTGGGATGACATTGGGAGACTTTAAGTGTTTCACGGAAGGCGGACTTGCTTTTGAAAATCGCACACTCGTGTAGGGGCGTTTTCCCAAGGTCTATAGAAAGGACTTATATAGACCTTGCGTTTTTCCCATCCTTATTTATAAATTTGCGCGTGCGTTGTGTGCGCTTGGTTATTTATCAATTTACGCGCAAGCACTCCTTCGCGCACGTGTTGAGCCCGCGAATTGTATTTGTCTGCAGATTTTTGATACAGACGTCTGTGCATTAGAGCAGATACGCCTACGACTGCGGAGATATGAGGTCATTTCACTCGATCTTTCGTCCTATTTCGCAAGGGAGGGAGTCGAACGCGGTGAGTTAGCGAGGGGCGTGGTTGCCTGACCTTAAAGATGTCCGGTGGCCGGCAACGGGCGCGGTTGCTGCAGACTTTCCCCGTTCTGTCAGCTCCCCTAATGCTTCCTCCTCCTGCAGTGTCACGCCCCCCTGTGTACGAGGGGTACGCGCTTAGCTGCCTGGTTGTCATGAGTACCCAGGGGGGAGGGGGAGGGGGGGGATTCCTGGGGGGGTCAGGTACGGATTCCTTCTTTGACGTCGAGGGGACGCACGCACATACATACACACACCTCTCTCTCTCACTCTCTGTCTCTGTCTCTCTGTCCTGTCTCTCTCCTGCTCTCCTCTCCTCTCTCTCTCTCTCTCTCTCTCTCTCTCTCTCTCTCTCTTCCTCCTCTCTCCTCTCTGCTCTCTCTCTCTCTCTCTCTCTCTCTCTCTCTCTCTCTCTCTTCTCTCTCTCTCTCTCTCTCTCTCCCCCCCCCCCTCTCTCTCTCTCTCCTCATTCTTCTCTCTCTCTCTCTTCTCTTCAGGGCTCTCTCTCAGGGCCTGTACCGTATAGAGGACACTCCCGTGTTGTTGCAAAGTGATTGGGAAAGATTTTTTTCAACTGTCGCAGATCTATGATCTTTCGTGACAAGTGAATGCCGTAAATAATGACTATATATATGTAAATATCTCTCTATATATGTTTACAATATATATATATATTATATATATATATATATTATATATATATATATATAGCTACATCTATCAGTCTACATATGTATGTATGTATATAGTTGTGTGTGTGTTAGCGTGTGTACCTGCATGCATGTATATATGTATATTTTAACATCTATGTTCGCATTCAATTCAAGAAAAAATAATCAGGAAAACCTTCAGGACCACCAACTAAGCACACAAACAACCAATTGAGTTGTTAAGTAGGCACTGAAGACCAAAAAAAAAAGTTTGGCGAAGTGGCAGTCGGTGGTTGGCCAATTGTTCGCGAACTACCTGGCAGTGAGGAGGCACGATTGATTACCTGGCAGAGTGACTGGCTTTCTACCTGACAAGGGGACTGGCAGAGTCTCTGACAGGTCGACTGGATGACTGACTACCTGATGGGCCTACTAATTACTTGATAGACCTGCTGACTTTTTTGTGGTTTTATACAGCCTGATGAAGGTTTAGAGAGGTTGTATATCTGGTAGATATATTGATTTTCTATGTGTATGTTTTTTTCCCCAAGATGTATGTAAATTCCTTAGCGTGAATACTTAAAAGAGAGAGAGAGAGAGAGAGGAGAGGAGAGAGAGAGAGAGGAGAGAGAGAGAGAGAGAGAGAGAGAGAGAGAGAGAGAGAGAGAGAGAGAGAGAGAGAGAGAAGAGAGAGAGAGAGAGAGAGGAGAGAGAGAGAGAGAGAGAGAGAGAGAGAGAGAGAGAGAGAGAGAGAGAGAGAGAGAGAGAGAAGAGAGAGAGAGAGAGAGAGAGAGAGAGAGAGAGAGAGAGAGAGAGAGAGAGCGAGAGAGAGAGAGAGAGAGAGAGAGAGAGAGAGAAGAGAGAGAGAGAGAGAGAGAGAGAGAGAGAGAGAGAGAGAGAGAGAGAGAGAGTTCAGGTTATCGAATTCAGAAACCAGAAATGACGGAAGTTGTGACTAATATCTTCACTTGAAATTGCAAAAAAGAAAAAAAAGAAGAAAAAAAAAAATCTGACAGATGTTGAAGTTAGAAAAATGTACTTATAAGGAAATGCCAGCGGGTACTTTTCCGTGAATTCATTATAGTTATAAAAACAAAATCAAGATATATTTTTTCTTACAGGTTTTGGTTGAAGTTTTATCCCAATATCAAGGTTATTTATGCTAATAACAGTATGAAGTGCACTGATGTATTATAACGATGTATAGTGACAAACTAGATTTCATGATGAAAATAAATATTTTTACTTTAAATCTAACTAGTAGAGGACATTGCTTCTATCATATATTTAAAAAAAAATAGTGTTCTGAACTTATCGATAAACAATGTAACAGCACTGTTAGAATTGTAAAAAAAAAAAAAAAAAAAAAAAAAAAAAAAAAAAAAAAAAAAAAAAAAAAATATATAATATATATATATATATATATATATATATATATATATATTATATATATATATATCCTATTCTAACTACAAAATGTTTCTTTTTTCGGCAGGTATGTCATTGACAGTTATATCAGTGCGTACAAAGGTATGTTATCATTTGCTTTATAATTCATTCATGTATAGTAATCATCATGAATTTCCTTCGATAGTGTCAGCTAACTTTTCACTCCTCTATGCTAATTAAATTATACATTTATCCTAGTTTTTGCATTTTGTTTATTAATTCTCATTGATCTGACAGACCTGTTATATTTGCATGCATGATTTCTTTTATCTACCAAAATTATACATATCTCACACTTGGCCATGTTTAAGCAAATAAGTGATTTACAGCAGAAAGTGACACAAATATAATAAAACCTATTCTTACCTTCAATACTGACAAAATAGTACCTAAGGTTTCGCGGAGAAAAAAACAAACAAACAAACAAAAACAAACGGGCAAACAGGAGTACAAGCATTTTGCAACAGACAAATGTTTTGGCCGAACAATATTCACCAGGATGAGTATGGTGAATATGACACATACAGGCAAGCCACCATCACTATTTTTTTTTTTTTGCTTATATTTCAGTCACCTTGCCCATCTGACATTAAAATCTCGTATAAAAGTGTTTCTGAAACTTGGAGATACGAGTATAATCTTGCCATACCTTAGGCACTATTTAGAGATCAATTTTTCATTTCGGTTCAGAGGAATTCCCGATATTATAAATCACATTCCGAGTCAAGATTCCTGCCAGACAGCAATCCAAACGGGAATGGCTAAGAAATTAATTCACAAGAAAATCGATCGGATTGTGCGGTAATCCACCGATACCATAAACATTCGTGATTTGAAATGCCTTGAGAATCGCGGAATCCCGATTAGGAGAAATGATTCTGTCACTTTGGAAGGGATGAGAGCAAGGCTTTTTCTCCGGATCAAGGGACGCTGGTATAAGAAGCTTAGAAAGACTCTCTTTGTATCATTTCATACTTGAATATAATGCGCCATCCCGCCATCTGCATTTTTTCGTGCGTATATGTTATATATTCAGTTTCGTATTTAGAAAAAAGGTGGCTTTATGAAATTAGGTATCCTGTGGATATATTATGCTTTATGTTTGGTAGTCGGAGGGTTATTAGGTGCCTGAGTATGCAATTTTGCTGATAATGGCTCCCCTGTCTCCAAAATGGTGGCCCGTGAGTGAATGGGAAGAATTCTCGGAAATAAAATTCTTTGCAAGTGGGTGTAAACTTTCACCAAGTCGCCTAAACCGTGAAGACCGGTGTCGACAGGTTTCCTTTAACTTTTGACTGGTTAAATCTGCCAGCTTTTAGCACTACCGGGATGACAGGAGGGAAGTTGTCAAGGGAAAACATCTGATACCCGAGGGAGAGGATTGCCAAATATGTTTCCAGAATTCTGCACAGAGATCGATTTGCAATTCACGGCGAGAAAACAATGCCATTTGCAAGAGCAGTTCTGGCGCTGGAAAACATCATAATTTTTTCATCAGTTGAAAAATTCAATGCCTGGATAGTCAGTCTGTTTGGACCTTCTATCTTTCTTCCAGAAAATGATCTCGAGGCAGCATCTTAACGAGGATGTTTCGCTGGGCCATCGACCTTGAATTGAAGATATATTTATCGGCCATAACGTGATCCCATAAGACCCATCTATAGTAGTGTGAAATTGCGTTGATGAACCAGTGGTGTCTGCTTTAAGGTGGAAGGGACGGTGAGGGGAAGCAGGCACATAAAATGGGGGAAAACAACGAAGACAAAAGAGCTATGATAATGCACAAGCCAAGGAGAATGAGAGTTAGGAAGAGGAAGGAAGAGAGAAAACAACAAAAAACAGAGCAGCATGAAAGGAGGTCGAGGGGAATATAATGTAATGCACCTCACTCGTCTCACCTGATATCTCAGAAATGACAGCGGCTTTGTGTCTCTGTGAAGGAAGTCCAATTCACTTTATCACTTATTCCTGACTACCCATATGACTCGTTTGTTGGTGACTACCCTGTTTGTACACTCGGCTCGTTCCTTTAAAACTCGTCTGATTTTAAGGAAACTGTAACTGATTTTATAGCCTGATAAAGATGTGTACATTAAATGTATGTCTATCATTTTCATCTGTCTGTCTCCTTTTGATCATGAGATGGAGACCGGGATGTGTTGACATACATTTTACATTTAAGTGTTCGAGGATAAAAGAATCTTATTTGGCCAGTCTATTACCTTCAGTGAAGAATCTCTTTCATACAATATCTGTTTTTTAGATTTTTTTAAATATCGAGGTGTACCAACATGTCAAATATACACGGGGAAAGTTGACACAAAAAGCAAAAACAATTCAATTAATTAGAGAAAGATTAGGTTTAGCAGTTGAGCCTAAGTATATTACGATCCAGTGACTTAAAAAATCAACTTTTAACAAAGAAATCGTAGTTTTAGCACTTACTATGAAGTATATTTCGTTCCACTATGACATGAAATTGATATTGTTGTAATGAAAAAGGTCATACCTTATCTGTTCTTACAAAAGTCAAAATAATTTATCATTAATTAATTTATCATTGCGAAAAGAACGTAAAAAAGTAGTAGTAACAACTGAAATATTATTAATAATAATAGTATAGCATTTGATCTAAAATGGCCGATAAAGAAAATATCAAATTAAAGTAAACCAAACAAATTTTAATTAAATAGGCCTATTTCTATTGACAACAAAATTTTGTTTGGTTCATATGTTCTATCAAACGGAGTTTATACAAAAAAAAAAAAAAAAAAAAAAAAAATACCCCCAAAAATATCTTCTATAACAGGTCGTATATAGAAGATTTTAGAAATGATTTTTTAGTCGTTCTGGCCATGTAAATTGTATGATGGACCTGTATGTTTTAATATACATTATATATTTCTATTAATCAGTATATATGTCTATTCATTTATTTATCTATCTATATGGGGTCATTTGACATAGAAAAGGTATCTTGAATTTCTCACATTTAAACATTATCGATTTTAAGGATATGTAATCCCATGATTGAATGAAGGTGAAAGTGAATATCATTAAGCTTTGCAGTCTAATGCCTGATACGACAACACCAGCAACGGAAATGTACAGGAACAAAAATCAAATACGCAAGAGAAACTCTTTCTTTTCCCCTGTTAATCCCAGCAACAACCAACACCCTCTCTCCATTCCAGCTTGTTGCCAACTAAGAAAACAAGAGCCACGAGGTGATCACATGGTGTGCGCGTCAGAGCCATCTAGCGGCTGAAAGAGGAATGATTTTGTGTGTCAACTCTCGCATTGCCAAGTTACCCTCGATCTCACTTGCATGAATGAATAGGAAATGAGTAGTTTCCTTTTGGTGTGATGTGCTGGCTATGCAACGGGACAGGGCTATCTGTATATGAGATAGATTGATTACAAATTCATGTATCATGTTTACAATAAACTTTATCATACAGATTACATGCGTGGTGTTAACTGCGACGAGGAATAGGGGGCAGGAAGGAGTAAGGAGGGAGAGGGGTCTACCTCCAGGGGGAAGGGGG
This sequence comes from Penaeus vannamei, assembly GCF_003789085.1. Lineage (NCBI taxonomy): Eukaryota > Metazoa > Arthropoda > Malacostraca > Decapoda > Penaeidae > Penaeus > Penaeus vannamei. The sequence goes on from NW_020871911.1 coordinate 376,239, forward strand.
GGGGGTGGGGTGATGTGGCTATCGACCACATAATAAGCGAAATTATCCTGGAATAATTTGAATGAGGGGATGTTTCACTTAATGCTTATATTATGAAATGCAAAGATAAATTTGTGCGTCCCAAATATGCTTATGATGTGCGGCATGTGTGTATTACGTATTTAGATAATATAATATATATATAATATATATATATATATATATATATATATAATATATATATATATATACATACATGCATGATTATATATATATATATTATATATATATAATATATAATATATATATAATTAATAACTATACCACACACACACACGCGTAAATAATAATATAAAGCTAAAGGCATCATATATAAATATATGTATATATATTTAAATGTAGTATATATATATATATATATAATATGCTATATATATGTTATATATATGCCAAATAAACAAGTATGATATAATATATAATATATTATAATCGTTATGTGTGTGAATGTAATATAAATATGGTATGTAAGATTATATATATAGAATATATATTATACCATATATATAATACAATATATATATATATATATATATATACTATTTGTATATATGTGTAATGTTAGTATATAGTATAATATATATAATATATATATATATATATATATCTGTATATATATGATATACCATATATATGTAGTATATAATGTATATTGTGTAATGCCATATGTATATATATGTAATATATATAGTATATATAATATAATATAGATATAATATGTGTGTGTGTGGTGTTGTGTGTGTGTGTATAACGTATGTATATATATGTATATTATTTAAATGTTGTGTGTTGTTGGTTTATAATGCAAAATTTGTATTCACTATATATATAATATAATATAAATAATATATATATTATACTATATATATATATTTATATATTTATATAATAATGACATCATTATATATATATAAGTACTAACAATAGGTAATATTAAGGGGATATATATACATATATATAAGTAATATAGGGAGTACATACTTAATATACCATAATACACACATAACCGTATAATATATATGCGTTGTAGAATTGTGTGCTAAAAACTGAGAAGACTAACAGAATCAGCTGTTTCGACTGGTCAGACCATGCGCTGTTGGCCGAAAGGTTTAAGGCTACAGAATAGTGGTCGCGAGTACGTGGAATAAATGAATAATATTATAAAGGACTCATTGCATAGTTTAATAAGCTATTATATATAGGGTATTCAATTGCTAACTACTCTCAAAACCTAGTAGCTACTGGAGCTTAATAAGCTGGACACCTATTAGTACATAGGTGCTATTATTGATGATGTAGATAACGGTAAATATATTGATAGCAGTAATTGTAATGGTGATCTTGTGTGGAACAGAAATATTGACAAACTATCAAGAAAAATGTCTATGTTGAATAATGATAATGAAATGATGACAACTCTTAGTAGTAATGAGGATAACATTATCAGGGAAAATGGAAGATAATGATTAATATAACAATTGATTTAAAATGATGTAAATGCTAAAATAATGAGAAGGATAAGATAGAGCTCAATAAATCTAACAAGTAAAAAGATAAAGATAAATAATATATGATTGATAATATTTGACATGTGACTATGGATAATAAGATTAGATATAATAATTATGATAGTTAATAATTATAACTAAACAATACAATCATAATAATGAGACGTCTACTTAGTACGAAAGCGTAATAATGAATATATAAGCGAATAATATATAATTTAATAATGAGGAGAAAGTAATGATGGATAAATGATAATTAGCAAGCAATAATTTACACATTGGTGCATTGAACACAGATATTACAGGAAATAGGTACTTAGAATTCAATAACCAGCGGCGAATAATCTGACTATACTGGCTACTCGTAAGCGATTAGCTGACTTGATACGATATGCTAATTGAATAATGATTAATAATTAGTTTGTGAAAAAAACATAGACGGTCGGGCTGCGGCTCGGGATTAAGTCATACAATGTGAAAATACTGACGAAAGGAGAGCTAAAATGCATTATTATCAACTAACTATTCATTAATGGATATTAGCCGGTTCTTAAAAAGAAATAAATAAAAACGGTTCTGACTAATGTTAATCCTAGAAACGGAGGAAGGTCAACCGACGGTCCAAGGAGTAATTAAATCATTAAGGTCACACAAGAAGTCCGCCATAAGGGTAAGCTTCAACGCGGTAGGTCAAAAATTGTTTTAAATAATTTTTGTTTATTAAAGATGAAATTAGAATATATAATAATATAT
>NW_020871911.1:408618-411118 GCF_003789085.1 Penaeus vannamei
GATAATGATATTAATAAATTATGATCATAGCGATAATGACAATGTTAATGATGATTTCAACAATGATAATAAAAATGATGATTATAGGAATAAAAATTAATGATTATAAGAATAATGATAATGATAATAACAACAACTACAACATCCACAACAAGAATGACATTGATAATAATGATGACTGCAAAAATGGTAATGATGAAATGTAACAATAATGATGATAATAATGATAATGATGATAATAATGACAATAATAATGATGATGATAATAATAATAACAATAAGAATAATAACAATAACTAGAAGCGCTCAGAGACCGCATAGCTCCGCCAAGGCAATTGGGTCACTGATGCAATGAAAACACCCACGCTTGAAGAATAATATAAAAATCACTTCTTTTTTTCTACTACAATGGTGATGTCCGTGTTCCCCTGTCTCGGATTGCTATTTTTTTTTTTTTTTTTTTTATCTTGGATCCGGATCATGATCGGATCACCACCGACATATAATGACATCTAAGTTAGGCTAAGAAACACCTCAGTTAAAAATAACCAACGCTATAAAAAAAAAACTTGCGGGAGGTAATAATAATAATGGTAATACTAATAATAGCAGTGGTAATAACAATAATGTGAATGATCATAATAACAAAAAACTGATAATAATGATAGCAATGCTGTTGATGATCTGATGTTCATAACAATAATAATTATGATAATGATAATAGTATTAATGATAGTAACAGTAATAGTAATAACAATACTGGTAATGTAATTATTATAATGATCCTAATTACGGAAAAAAGGATAATACTGATGTAGATGATTAATGATAACGGTAATGGTAATGATACCCTCTGAAGGGGTATAAGAATTCTACCAACGCCCACCAAGCAGCACGTAAGAGGCGACCAACAAGGGGGCGTGGCTAAACTGTTCATCGTGTTGGTCAGCGGCCAACCCGTTGGGCGTCTGAGCTAGCGTGAGGAAGGAAATGTGCATGTGCTTTAAAAATCAAGAAAGGATGCAAACAGCATTTATTCAGAAGGATAGAACTAATGGATGGTTAATGAAGAGCAGTACAACTGTAAAACCTGAACAAAAGGGTGCAGAAGGAAGAGCCAAGGCTGATGACTGATGAATTTTAAAAATGGTAAGAAAAGAACAAACTTATGCACAACTTGGACTGACTACAAAGCCTTTGACATGTTACTGCACTCGTTGCTGTCTTGACCTTTAATACGCTAACGCCGTAATGATTATAAAGGAAACAGCAAACAGCAGTTGGCAAGACCTTGGCAGAAATCGCAATTAAGGTAGGAACCAAGAAGATGCGTTGCCTCCCCTGCGCCGCATTTCCGATGATTCTGATATCAAACTTTTTCTGGAAAATGCAAGAAGAACGTCAAACATCACGATGGAATTCGGAGTAAAAGTTTAGAGATAGTAAGGATGATTAACTTGAGAAGGGTTATTCTGCCAGACCAGCATACAATACATTAGCAGAACTCTATGCCGGTCCCAATCCCGGGTAAATGGTAAGAGTTGGTAGCAAGAAAGACATGAAGAGAAGCCATGAATATGAACCATGAACAGTTACTAGTACAAGGCCTAGGCGTTCCCTGTTCATGCAGTGTACAGAGGTCTCGCCCAAGTCCAAGCGAAAAGGATTGGAACTTTGAATGTTGGCAGCGTGACTGTTCGAAGTAAGGAAGTGTCAGACGTTGTGGAGAGAAGAAAAGTGGATATTCTATATGTGCAGGAAACAAGAAGAGAGGAAACAAAGCAAAGGATATTGCCAGTGGTTAGAAGTTGCAATCTAGTGGAGACGAGAATGAAAGAGGAAGGAGAGTCGATAATAGAATTTGCAGTGGCATTTGACATGGCAATAAACATCTTCACAAGTGATGACTATGCGACATACAGTAGTGAAGTAAGACATAGATTTTCTAATGTGCAGAAGTGACCAATTTAAGAATTGGAAAAAATGTAACATCATTAAAGGAGAGAGTGTTAGCACGTAGCACAGGCTAGTGGTGTCAGATTTCTTGACAGGATTTAGACAGGGGGAAAGAGAAAGCCCAACCCAAAATGACGGCAATAAGATGAGCAAGAGACTAGAGAGAGACTTAGGGAAGTAGATCTTTGGAACATTAGGTGGCAGAGGATGTGATCACCTGGTGGATAAAAATAGCACAAAGATTCTCATAACAGCAGAAGAACTATTAGGGAAGACATCTGGTAGAGAACCACCATGTGAGGAGAACTGCTGGTGGATCCTAAACACCCAAGACGAAAAAGAAGCAGGGGCAACCTACGACAGGAATAAATCTGAGAAAAATGTTAGCCTGGAAAATGCAAATAAAGAGCAAAAAACGTCATAAGAAGAGAAAATGATTATGTATGTAAATGGGCCATGAACACGGAAAAGGAAGGGACGAGAACAGGGAAAGGTCAAAGTAGTATATTAAATTATACGAAGGAAAAAGAGTAAGTGAACAAGA
>NW_020871911.1:421118-423618 GCF_003789085.1 Penaeus vannamei
TCTTTCTTTCATCCCTCGATGAATTCCCCATTAACATCTATCGTTATTATCTCCATCTGTCCTTTAAATATTCCTTTCTTGCTCTGCCCCGTCTCCCTCTTCATCGTTCATCCCTCGACGACTTCGGAAACAAGGCAGAGGCAGCCGCAATAACAGGCACTTCCTCCTCTACCCTCCTCCTTTCTCTTCCTCCTTCCCTCTCCTCTAGACGACCACTTCTCAAGGACGACGATGACGACGACCTTTCATCCCTCGACGACTCCGGAAATGAGGCAGCTGTTGGTGGTCCAGATCTCGTCCCGAATCCTGTTCCTGAGCGCCACCATGTCTCCCTCCGTCTGGAAGTTGGGGTCGCACACCCCCTCGCGCTGCTCCTCCATGCACTCAAGGAACTCCTGCGAGGGTGTTCAAGGGCGTGAGTGTTGGCGTGCGGGGAGGGGAGCCGGGGGAGAAGGGCAGGGGAGCGGGCGAGGGCGAGGGGCGAAGGGGAAGGGGAGAAGGGAGAGGGAGAGGGAAGGGGAGAAACAGAGAGAGGGTGAGTGAACGGAGAAACAGAAAGAGGGAGAAGAGGAGGGGACAGGAAGAGACGAAGGGGAGGGAGGGAAAGGGGAGAGGAAAGTAAGAGGAGGGTAAGAAGTGGAAGGAGGAGCAAGGGGAAGATATGAAGGGGGAAAGAGGATGGGGAGTAGGAATGAGAGGGAGGTGAAAGAGGGGAAAGCAGGAGGCGGGATGTGGAAGTGGAGTAGGAAGAACAAAACCTGGAAACAAGAGGAAAGTGGAGGAGCAAGGGGGAAGCGAAGGAGGGGGGGGGGGGCGAGAGCGAGGGAAAAAGATACAAACGGAGAAAGGTGAGAGAGAGGGAGGAAGAAGCGATGCGGGAAGGTTATCCAACAAAGGAGGAGAAGAAAAGAACGAGGACTTTTTCCAAGAATAGAAAATAAGAACAGAAGTTTTGAATAAAATTCATAATGAAAACAGAGTTACAAAATACGTCCTCCAATTCCCACAAACAAATACAAAACAACACTTTTTCATATCATCAATATCTCTATCATAATCAATACTATCACCAATCCACGACACTCAATATCAATACGAATCACAAGCATTTAACTAACCTCTCTATAGCGACACTTCACCACGGATGTTTTGTTGGCCACGAGACCGACCTTCTTGTAACACTCCTCCAGGTTGTGGTACTGGCACGCCTCGCTGCCACTCACTGCAAGGAACAGGTTGTGTCATTCCTTCGTGCAATCAGAAATCAATCGGTTCTGCGTGCAACATGAATTATAAGAATCGTTTGAGACCTGTATTTATTTTGTTAACTTGTTTTTTGTTTTTGTTTATTCCCTGGTTCTGTTTTACTTGTTTCATCTATAGCTTTCTGCAACATGAGATGGAAAAATATACAATAATATAATTTTACGAAATTCTACTACAAGTTCATACGTAATCCTACAACACTAAACATTTAACAGATCTATGTATGACAGCAATAGTCCATCACATTCTAAATTATTCTATAGCATTCTACAACACACGAGCCCTCGCCCGCCACTTGGAATCTACCGAAGGCGGTCGGAAGTGGAGGAGGTACGACTCTTTCGACGCTGAAGCGGTTCGAGTTGAAGAGAAAAAGCTTGGACAGAAATTGTGATTTACGAGAGAGAATGAGCTCTGTGTTTTTGTCTTTTCCTCTTTCTCTCTCTTGTCCTTACTCTTTCTTTTTAGCTGTCTACTCTCTCTGTCTCTATCTGTTTCTGTCCGTCTTTCTTTCTCTTTCTCTCTCTCTCCCTCTTTCACTCACCCTCTCTCTCTTTCTCTCGCTTTCTTCGTCTCTCTCTCTCTCTCTATCTCTCTTTCCCCCTCTCTGTCTCTCTCTCGTCTTCTCTTCACTCAATGTCTTCCTCACTCACTCCCTCTTTCCCCGTCACTCACTCTCTCTTTATTCTTTCCTTATTCACTCTCCCCCTACCTCACTCTTCACTCATTTCTTACGCTGCTTTAGTCTCTCTCTATTTCTCTCTTCCCTACTATACTTCCTACCTCCAACCCTGTCTTAATCCCTCCCGCCCTCCCCCTTCACTCACACCTTCCTTTCCCTCCCTCTGTCTCCCACCCCCTCCCCACTCCTACTCCCTTCTGTCCCTCTTATATCCCTGTTAATTCTGTCGTATTCTGATAAACTTATCCTTACTTCATTACCATTAACAAAGGTATCAATATCCAAAGAATGGTACAGAAATAAGGTTCATTCAGTTCATGAAGTAAATGCATAGTGAATGAACATCTGTCTCTCATCAACTAGCAGGAAGCAGATCTACGAACTTTAATGCAAATGTTCACTTAGTGTTATTGAAGAGAAGTAACAAATGTACTTCAGTTTTGACAGGGACGCGAACCCCTTGCTGCTGCACTCACTCGGGTTGCTCCGGACGATGGAGCTGAACATCTCCTCGTCCTTCTTGCATATCTTCTTCAGCTTCCCTTTCAGCTT
>NW_020871911.1:431118-433618 GCF_003789085.1 Penaeus vannamei
TTGTGCGTTCACGGGCATGTGTGCAAACCGCGACTGAAAGGTGCGCGTGACGAAAACAAAAGCATCGAGATTCCACAGATCCTTTCTAAGAATATAGTATCTTATCGTATAATAAGATCTCTGAGCTATGAACAAGTATGAAGTTATTTTTACGGCATTTAAGAACACGTCTACAGCCACGCCTAACAAAACCAATACAAGCCTAACAAAGTAACCAGCATAAAAACAACAGTAATAGTGATGATGATGACAGGACTAATACTAATAAAAACATCAATAATAGTCGCTGTAAGATTGTTGGGAATAAATGTAGTTGGTGTTGGAACTAATAGTTATGATGGTGGTGATGCTGATTGGGGTGATAATAATGGTAATGATGAGGTTGAGATGATAATGATGAGGATGATAATCATGAGGATGATGAGGATGCAGATGGTAATGATAAGAATTAGATGATAATTATAATGATAATGATAATGGTGAGGGGGATGACAGACATAACAGTCACAATCAAACCATTATAAAATCAAAATTGGAAAAAAATACAAAAGGTAATCCTCATTCTTTCTTGAACAAAGCATATCAATTATTTCCTGCACTTTGGTAAATATAAGTGACATAAAAAAAAAACATCAACAGGCAGAGAGCAGGAAACTATGGTTTTTACATGGAGAATGCATCATCTCCCATGTAAAAGGAAAGAAAAAAAATTAAAGGTTCTCTAGCTTCTCTAGCCAGTCAGTGTCATGTCACATCTGTCGAGAAGTGTCAGCGGCAACTACCGATTACATAAGCATGATTATATAACCGATTCCCGTGATTCTGTGCAATAACCAGATAACCTCTCTCTCAGCGTCCCCGCCTCGATGTCGATACAGCTTCATGAGCTACTTGTTGACATGAACTTATCTCGCCGACACAGCTTCAGTTTCCTTCCCTCGTAGCTCTGCGTTTGGCGGTGTTCATATCTGCTCCGTGTCTGATGCATAACAGCCGCTGCGCCACCAAAACATAATCAGCCGGCTCCTGGGCCATGGTTAATCGTTCTATAAATGTTATTCTCAGCCCGTCACAAACATTTCGCTTGATCCTGCTGACAGCCACTCAGCCTAAAAACGTCCCGTGGATCCCAGCAAAATCATTCCCTCCTTCATAACAACGATAACATTCATCAAACAACAGCATGTTACAATCTACAGTAACATTAACAAGATCAGTATTGACGAAATGTTGATGAATAATTCATGTAAATGAAATTAATTAAAACGATAAAAATATAACACGAATTAAAACAATAAAAATATAAAACAAATTAATGCAATAAAGCTATAATACCTATTCAACCATTCTCTGAACGAACAGAATGAATATACTGACACAGTGTAGTATTAGGAAGGAGAAAAAGAGAAAGAGCAAAGAGCAGACAAAAGACTGTGTACAGAAGTAAGCCAAACACAAACGCACACGCATTAAAAGACCCCCCCCCCACAAAAAAAGAGAAAGAAGAAAATAAATCAAGCAAAAAACGACATTCCTAGCACGGTTGGCCCAATGACGTCACCTTCTCCAGAAGTGTGACGATCCTGTGTCACCAGGCGGCCCACGTGTGACGGACAAACGTAACACTGAAGTTGTCTCTGTAACGCTAAACCCGCCCTCGCCCCCGCCCCTACGCCCTATCGCCAGACACCATCCGACGAAAAAGAGAAATCTGGCGTCTGGCTACAACTATGACGTCACTGGCTGTGAGTGTGACGTAACGGCTGCGTCACTATGGGGTCCCGGATGTGGTTGCGTTGGCATAACCAGGGCTCCAGATAACAGGGTTTACCAGAGGCTGTGAGGACGAGATGTTACGAGAAGCGACGGAGACTGAGTAGAGGCCAGCGGGGGCTTCCCCCTGCTGTGTGTGTACTTATGTGCGTGTGCGTGTGTGTGCGGTGATTACTATTCATCCTCCATTCTGTTTATCTAATATATATCTGCTTCGCTGTCTTCCTCTCCCGCCCTCAACCTCTTTGCCTCCCTCTCTTTCCCCTTCCTCCCCCTCCCCCTCCCGACCTTAGCCTCCAGTCTCGTTCTCCAAACTAATAAGGAATAACAAATGTTGAAGATGATAAGAAAGGCCTTCGTAAGTGGCTCAATGTTAATGGCGGTAATAGTAATGTCCAAGCGGTTCGGCATGATTCCGCTGGGTTTAGTGTGCTTTGTTAGGGAGACTCGTGGCCGCACGCACAATGCACGCAGGCAGATACACGGGCGCAAGCTATCACACGCACATACGTATATACATACATCCACATATACCATTAAAGTACGCGCACACACACATACGCAGACAGATACACGGGCGCAAGCTAACACTCACACACATATGTATACATACATCCACATATACCATACAAATACACGCACATGCACACACACACACACATACACACACACACACACACACGCACACATATGTATACATACATCCACAAATACCATACAAATACAC
>NW_020871912.1:28157-35657 GCF_003789085.1 Penaeus vannamei
CCCTCTTTCTTCTCCTCCTTCTCCTCTCCTCCATCTCCCCTGAAAACAAGCTAATTACTATTTTCCGGAGACAGAATGCCTTCGCAGAGGAAACACCGACTTAATAACACGACAAGGCATTCTGGCCCAAAAGTCTCCCATGGCGAAAGACATTCGAGAAGGAGAGAACAATAAACAGCTGTTCGATGATTTATTTGGCTTGCGATCGTCTGAATTCGAGAAAAAAAAGGAAACGTTTTGACGGAAACGTTTTGACGACATCAAAATAAACACAGAATGTTGTCCTGTACTGATAAGAGCTTCATTCCTGAGTTCTGCGTTCCGTCCATTAAACATATATACTTTTCGCAGAAGCAAGCTTACGCATTCGAACACACACACTGCACGTACCCGACATACACAAACACAGGCTTGCATATATGCATACGTGTGTGTATGAGTGCGTGTGTGTGTGTGTGTGTGTGTGTGTGTGTGTGTGTGTGTGTGTGTGTGTGTGTGTGTGTGTGTGTGTGTGTTGTGTGTGTGTGTGTGTGTGTGTGTGTGTGTGTGTGTGTGTGTGTGTGTGTGTGTGTGTGTTGTGTGTGTGGTGTGTGTGTGTTGTGTGTGTGTGCATGCGCGCGTTTGCGTGCATATATGTGTATATGCCCGTAGGGATGTACATATACATGTATGATATATGTATGTGTGTAAATATGTGTAAGTACACGCGCAATTGCTTGCATGTGTGCGTACGTACATAACTATGTGGATATGTGGGAGAGAAATTGGCTGGGAACCTGAGCGATAAAAAATATAGAAAAAAATGGCCCCCAAAAAACACGACTATGAGAAAATAATAAAAATGGTTAAAAAAAGCAGGAACGGACCGCAGCCCGAACAAGGGTAACAGATCGAGACAAATCGACCCGAAAACAAAAGGATAAACGAAAGACGCAGAGAAAGCGCGAGAAGCTGATAATCGAGCCTTGAGGAGTGAGTACACGAGCCCCCCCCCCCCCTATACATAAACATAAAAATAAAGCGTAAAAGACCATAACGACACAAACAGGAGAATAACGACACGAGAGAAGAAAAAAAAAAAAAAATAAAAAAAATAAAAAAAAAAAATATCTGGAAAATATCTCCCCAAACGCACCGACAATGAACTTTTATAAATAACACACGCGTAAAAGCGCCGTGTTAACCCAAGCATGAATGAAAAGTGTACAACGGGGCCTGACACTTGGCAAAGAAGTGAGCAAAACCCGGTCCCCTGCGTGGGTCTGCCAACGGTGTGCCCGCCCACAGTCATACACTGCCTTGCCTTACGCCCACACCCCGCACGCCCTCCTCCTTCACTGCGGCAGCGCTTGGGTCTCCGCCTCATCCCACTCCCACTCCTCTTTACTCACTCCCACGCCTCTTACTCTCCTCCCCACTCTCTTACTCCTCCCCACTCCTCTCCTCACTCCACTCCTCTCACCACTCCCCACTCCTCTTACTCACTCCCCACTCCTCTTACTCACTCCCCACTCCTCTTATTCACTCCCCACTCCTCTCATTCACTCCCCACTCCTCTTATTACCACTCCCCACTCCCTCACTCACTCCCCATCCTCTCATCTCACTCTTACTTCACTCCCCACTCCTCTCTCCCACTCTCTCCCCACCTTCCTCTCACTCACTCCCCCTCCTCTCTACTACTCTCCCTCCTCTCACTCACTCGCTCCTCTACTGCACTCCAGACTCCTCTTCACTCCCCACTCCTCTTACTACTCCCCACTTCCTCTTATTCACTCCCCATCTCTCTTACTCACTCCACTCCACTTACTCATCCCCACTCTCTCATATTCCACTCCCCCCTCCTTCTTACCCCCAGTTCTCTTACTCACTCCCTCCTCACTCCTCTTACTCACTCCCCACTCCCTTACCCTCACTCTCCTCAATCTCCCCACTCTCTACTCAACTCCCCACTCCCCACTCCCTTCTCACTCCCACTCCCATCCTCTTACTGCACTCCCCACTCCTTCTTTACTCCACTCACCCGCTCCCCACTCCTTCTTATCAATCCCCACTTTCTTTACTTCCTACTCCCCACTGCCCTTACCTGCACTCCCCACTCTTTACTCACTCCACTCCTCTTATAACCCCCACTCCTATACTCCTCCCCACTCCTCTTACTCCCCATTCCTCGTACTCACTCCTACCCCTCTAGCTCTCCCCACTCCCCTTAACCCTCCCAACTCCTCTTAACTCCTCCCCACTCTCTTACCTCCCCCACTCCTCTTACTTCACCCCCACTCTCTACCACTCCCACTCCTCTTCTATTCACTCCCTACTCCTCTTAACTGCACTCCCCACTCCCTTACTCCCATCCCCACTGCCTCTTACTCCTCCCACTCTCTTACTCCCTCCCCACTCCTCTGTACTCCCTCCCAACTCTCTTATCACCCCACTCCTCTTAACCACACTCCCCACGCCTCTTACTCAATCCACTCTGCCACTCCTCTTACTACCCCACTTCCTCTTCTGCACTCCCCACTACCTCCTTACTACTCCCCACTCCTCTTATTACATCCCACTCCTCTTATCACTCCCCACTCCTCTTACCCCCACTCCACTTATCATCCGCTCACTCCTTCTTATTCACTCCCCACTCCACTTACTCCTCCCACTCCTCTTACTCCCCACTTCTCTTACTCACTCCCCATGACTCCTCTACTCACTCTCCCACCCCCACTCTCCACTCCTCTTACTCACTCCCACTCCCACTCCTCTTACACTCCACTCCTCTACTCACTCCCCACTCCCCTCTTACTCCCCACTCCTCTACTCATCCCCACTCCTCTTCTTCACCCCACTCCTCTTACTCACCCCCCATCCTCTTACTCACTCTCCTTTACTCACTCCCCACTCTCTTATTCACTCACTCTCTTACTCTCTCACTCCTCTCTTACTCATCACTCCCACTCCTCCTTACTCACTCTTTACTCTCTCTCACTCCCCACTCCCCACTCCTCTTACTCACTCCCACTCCTCTTTACTCAATCCCCACTCTCTTACTCAATCCCACTCCCCACTCCTATTAGTCAACTCCCCACTCCTCTTACTCCCCACTCCACTCCTCTTCACTCCTCCCCACTCCTATTACTCCCCCCACTCCTCTTACTCACTCCCTACTCCTCTTTACTCACTCCCCACTCCTCCACTCACTTCCCCACTCCTCTTTCTCAATCCCCACTCCCACTCCCTTACTCAATCCCCACTCCCCACTCCTTTACTCCTCCCACTCCTCTTACTCACTCCCCACTCCTCTTACTCACTCCCATTCCTCTTATTCACTCCCCATTCCTCTCACTCAATCCCCACTCCCCACTCCTCTACTCACTCCCACTCCTCTCACTCCCCCACTCTCTTACTCACTCCCACTCCTCACTCCTCTCTATACTCACTCCCCACTCCTCTTACTCACTCCCCTCCTCTTACTCACCCCCCATTCCTCTTATCACTCCCCATTCCTCTCACTTAATCCCCACTCCCACTCCTCTTACTCACTCCCCACTCCTTCTCTACTCCCTTACCCCCCACTCCTCTACTCACCCCCCATCCTCTTACTCACTCCCCACTCCCTCCTTACTCACCCCCCTCCCCACTCTACTCAATCCCCACTCCTCTTCTCACCCCCCCTCCTCTTACTCACCCCCCACTCCTCTTACTCCCCCCCACTCCCCACTTCTTAGTCAATCCCCACTCCTCTTACTCACTCCCAACCCCACTCCCTCCCTTACTCACTCCCCCCCCCTACTCGCTCGCAACGTAATCGACTCTGAGTTCAACCTCCTCCTCGACGTCATTCACGCTGACAATGGCGACGCAGCTCCGCCTCCGCCAGCTTAGAAGGCCCATTTTCCTTCGAATCTACGAAAGCTAATTGATATCCGAACGCGGCGAAAATCGACGCTTATATCAACATAAAAAATCGACCCTTGCTCACCGTACGACACCGCGCTTGGAATCTCCGTTTAAAAAAAAAATATATATAATAATAATAATAATAATCCTCATGCACAGACACGATGACTCAACACTTCCTCCTGGACCCCTCTCTCTTCCCCCTCCCCCCCCTCCCCCCTCATCCACCCTCCCCTCATTCCTTTTTTTTCTCTTCTTCTCTCATGATTCCAAGTTCAAAGTCAACAGATGATCCAAGATAATCGAGACTTGAAACCTTGGGATTTTTTTTTTTTTTTTTTTTTTTGGGGGGGGGGGGTTTGATTCATACATACTCGGATACGAGAATACTCGAATATTTCTTACCCCATTCTCTCTCTCTCTTCTCTCTCTCTGTCTCTCTCTCTCTCTCCTCTCTCTCTCTCTCTCTCTCTCTCTCTCTCTCTCTCTCTCTCTCTCTCTCTCTCTCTCTCTCACTCTCTTCTCTCTCACTCTCTCTCTTTCTCTCTCACTCTCTCTTCTCACTCTCTCACTCTCTCTCTCTCTCTCTCACTCTCTCTTTCTCTCTCACTCTCTTCTCTCTCTCACTCTCTCTCTCCTCTCTCTTTCTCTCTCACTCTCTCTCTTCTCTCTCACTCTCTCTCTCTCTCTCTCTCTCTCCTCTTTCTCTTCACTTTCTCTCTTTTCCTACCTCTCTCACTTTCTCTCTTTTCCTACTTCTCACTCTCTCCCTACTCCCTCCTCCTCTACTTCCTCCTCTCCCTCTTCCCTCCTCTCTCCCTACTTCCCTCCCTCCCTCCTTCCCCTTATTCTCTCCTCCCCACTTTAATCCATCCCTCCCTTTGCCTCCTTCCTACCTCCCTCTCTCTCTCCTCTCACTCCCTCTCCCTCTCTCTCTCTCTCTCTGTTAATAACTTCGACAAGAAAAAAAAAAAAAAAAAAAAAAAAAAAAAAAAAAAAACAATGTCTAATCTACTTGGCGTCCCTTTCACAAAAGCAAACTTATGCCTCATCTTCAACTGCTTACATTGCAAGTTCCACGAGCCACCCACGTGATCCTCTCAACCGAACTCTAGGAAAACACAGAGAGGGATGCTGAAGAACTTGGCAAATAACAGATAACCTTGATCATGAGTAACAGGAATAATAACAATGCCAGTGCCACTAAGAACAAGGAGAACCTAAAAAAATAATCATCTCCGACTTGATGAGGGTAATAATAACAAGAATAGCAATAACAACAACAAAAATAATAGTAGTAGCAAATAGTAATAGAAGAAAGAAAAAAACACCAAACAGAATCATAATAACAGTGACAAACAACAATAAAATAAAACAACATAAATATAATAATAATAACAACAAAAAATAATAGTAGCAAATAGTAATAGTAAATAGTAGCAATAACAAAAAGAAAGAAAAAAAAAAAAACACCAACAGAAATCACAAAAACAGTGACAAAACCAACAATAACAATAACAACAACATATACAAATAACAAAAAATAGTAGTAGCAAATAGTAAACTAAATAGTATAATAACAAAAAAAAGAAAACAAAACAGAAATCAAAAACAATGACAAACCAACAAACAATATAATAATAATATAACAACAAAAAATAACAGTAGTAGCAAATAGCAATAGTAAATAGTAGCAATAATAAAAAAAAACTCTTGATGATGACAAATACAAAACAATCGTGATCACACCGACAGAAATCATAATAAAAGCGACAAAACCAACAAAAAGCTACATTTGACTACCCGAACCCTTCGCAGCGGCACATCCACGCAGCGTCGGAAACCATTTTGCTTTTTCTCGCAAGGAGTCATCAGCACGAGCCATTAGACAGGCCTGTCACACAACAAATGAGAACTGGCGAGAGATACACAAACAAACACTCTTAAACTCTTTTTTCTCCTGGTCGTCATTTGTATTACTCTTTTCTGCCTTCTTTTTTTTGAGGTGTGTCTTTTCTTTATTCTATTTTCTTTATTTGATTTATTTATTTACGTTTTCTTTTTACCGTGTGGCGTATCATTTTGACGAAGAAGTTCCACATCCTCCGAGCTATACAACGAGAATTTAAAACCCAAAGGCCCTAATCAACCACGTGACTTCCCCCCCCTCCCCCCCCACCAAAATACCTACATTTCACGAACCCATTGCGTATTACTTGCAACCCCCACCCCCACCCCGATCGGCCCAACCATGTCACCACACAGACCCCCACTTGGCCTGTGTGGTGCGACGACCGAGCTGCCTGTCACACCGTCTCATCACACAAAAGCCTGTCGCCCATTCAGCCTGTCGGACAAGCTGACAACCTCACTGCCCAACCCATTCCTTTTCAACTGTCAGTGAGACACCCACCCCAGCCTGTCATACCACCTCCCCACCCAGCCTGCCACGCCCAGCCTGCCACCCCCAGCCTGCACAAAGAACAGCCACTCCTCACCCACGCCGCCCATTCAGCCCGCGAGAGACAACCGACCTTCCAACCCCACTACGCGACCTGCTCCCCCCATTCAGCCCGCCAGAGACAACCGAGCTGCCAGTCATACCACCTCGCCACATAAACCCCTCCCCCTCCCCTTCCCATCCCCCTTCCCCCCAATTTCAGCCCGTCAAGACAACCGAGCTGTCAGTCATGCAAGCAGGAGTCGGGGGGTAACGTTATCCCCGCTTCGGCCGAACCCCGACACGCCGACCGGTGTTCCCTTCCACCGAGACGCCATCCGACCGACCCAGCCTCGCGAATCCACATGCCCGCCCGCCCGCCGCCGCCGCGACCCATTGATGGAGGCCGAATTCGAGTCGACTTCTGAGGCCGAATTCGAGTCGACTTCTCTCGCGGTTAAAAGGTGATCAACTCGGTCGCTCTGCTCGATAGGCCCGTGCCATATGCCTTGGGGGGGGGGGGATAAAGGCGTAGAGAGAATGGAGAGAGAAACGGGAGGGAGAAGGGAGGTGATAAAAGCGTAGAGAGAATAGAAAGAAAACGGGAGGGAGAAGGATGGGCATAAAAGCGTAGAGAAGAATGGAAGAGAAACGGGAGAGAGAAAGGAAGGTGATAAAAGCGTAGAGAGAAAGGAAAGAGAAACGGGAGGGATAAGGGAGGTGATAGAAGCGTAGAGAGAATGGAAAGAGAAACGGGATGGAGATGGGAGGTGATAAAAGCGTAGAGAGAATAGAAAGAGAAACGGGAGGAAGAAAGGAAGGTGATAAAAGCGTAGAGAGAATGGAGAGAGAAACGGAAGGAAGAAGGAAGGTGATAAAAGCGTAGAGAGAATGGAAAGAGAAACGGGAGAGAGAAGGAAGGTGATAAAAGCGAGAAAAGAATGAAAACAGAAACATTCGATGAGAAAAAAGGACGAAGACGTGGTCAAGGCACCAACACGGTTCCAAATATCAAAAATATTTTCATTATCCTCACACTACAATTTCTACATTTCCCTTTCATCTAATTCCCATTGCCATTACAATTATTAGCGTTGTTGATTTTAGTAGCGGCATTATTACCAGTATTACAACGCTGGCAACGGTAATCAATATACAATATGTACGGTA
>NW_020871912.1:38157-40657 GCF_003789085.1 Penaeus vannamei
TGCTGTCACCGCATTCTTGAACTCTATTGGTGATCATATTAATAATAACTCATATTTCACTCTTTCGTTCATTTTTGTCTTTCCGTGGGCGTTTTTTTTAATTAAGGGGAAAAGAAAAAAAAAATTACTAAAACTCAGCGTTATCAAATATTACTAGTTGTTGGGTACGATGACTCACCGCATTCTTGAACTCTATTATTGGTGATCTTATTTAATAATAACTTCATATTTCACTCTTTCGTTCATTTATGTCTTTCCATGTCCGTTTTATATGTATTTACGGGGATAAAGAATATAGTAAAAAAATAAACCTACCTACTGCAAACCATTTCCATTGTTCTTAAGACATTTCATTTTGTACCCAAAAACGTATAGCATGTCCGTATTTACTCGTAATACCACATTCAAAAGTCGCCGTACCTTGCCAATTCCAATTAAATCACAATCTCAAAAAAAAAACAATTAATAAAACAATTAACCTCAAGTCTACACAAATAGTCACAATCTCAGTGCCTTGCCAAATTCACCTCAAAGTCTCAATTAGATAGTCACAATCTCATCAAAAAAATAAAAAAACAATTAATAAACAATTCACTCAAATTAATTTCACAATCTCATCAATATAAAAAACAATATAATAAAAATTCACCTCAAAACAATTAAATAGTCACAATCTCATAAAAAAACAATAATAAACCACTCTAAGGTCAATTAGATAGTCACAATCTCATAAAAAAACAACATAATAAACCACTCTAAGGTTACCATCCCCACACGAACATCACCACCCACACCCACGATCCCGATTTAAATCCTGAAATCGAGAATCTTTCCCCTCCGACAGCGAGAAAAGAAGCCCCGACATGACTGCATTGTTTCGGCGAGCTCGTTTCCAGTCTCCAGATGGATTTGGCAACATGAAAAACTCGTCCCGAATTAAATAATTTCGCACAATTACAGCGCATAAACTACTTGCAAACGGAGTGCACTCATCCATGCCTCTGCTCTGCCCTGCCATGGGTTCTTTATCATTCGTGGTGTTTGTGTTACAGGGCTGTGGTATCGACGCTAAACCGCTTTACATTCTCGAAAAAAGAATAAAAATTCACGTTACGCCTATTTTTTCCCTTCTTTATGTAAAAAAAATATGCTTCCTATAACAAATCATTCTACCCCTGTGGGTGTATTCAAAAACATGCGCAGTGTATCGCGTGGGTAGTTGTCACGCTACTGTCATAATACTGTCATATGTCATACTACCGCAGCAGCACCCTTCTACCCCAGTAAAAAAAATCATACCCTGTTATCACTGGATATCCTATAATAGTCTAACCAAAAGACCCACTCCAACGGGCGTCCTAAGATGGGACCAGCTCTCGTGGAAAGAGGTTTCGAGCGAGCAGCGGGGCGCATTCCATGAAACGCCGAGAGAGAGAGAGAGAGAGAGAGAGAGAGAGAGAGAGAGAGAGAGAGAGAGAGAGAGAGAGAGAGAGAGAGAGAGAGAGAGAGAGAGAGAGAGAGAGAGAGAGAGAGAGAGAGAGGAGGGAGAGAGAGGGAGGGAGGCGGAGAGAAGGGAAAAAGAAGAGGGAAGGAGAGAGGCTACGTGTGAGGGAGGGATGGGACGAAGGGAAAGATGGTAAGGGAATGGAAAGGAGAAGAGAGAGAGAGAGAGGAGAGAGAGAGAGAAGAGAGGGAGAGAGAGAGGAGAGAGAGAAGGAGAGAGAGAGAGAGAGAGAGAGAGAGAGAGAGAGAGAGAGAGAGAGAGAGGGGGAAGAGAGAGGGGAAGAGAGAGAGGAGGAGAGAAAGAAGAGAGAGAGAGAGAAAGAGGAGAGAGAGAGGAGAGAGAGAATAGAGATAGAGAGATAGAGAGAGAGAGAGAGAAAGAGCGAAAGGAGAGAGAGAGCATAGAGATAGAGAGAGAGAGAGAGAGAGAGAGAGAGAGAGAGAGAGAGAGAGAGAGAGAGAGAGAGAGAGAGAGAGAGAGAGAGAGAGAGAGAGGCAGAGACGAGAGAGAGAGGAGAGAGAGAGAGAGGGGAGATAGATAAATAGATACATAAAGATATAGACAGATAGATAGATAGATAGATAGGTAGATAGAGGCAGAGAAAGCAAGAAAAAGAGAAAAGAAAGACAAAAGAGAGGAGATAGAGAGAAATATAAAGAGAGAGAAGAGAGCGAAATATTACGGCCGAGAGAGAGGAAGAAATAAAAGAGAGAGAGAGAGAAGAGTGGCAGAGGCACGACATCGAGAGATAGAGAGATCAGAGAAGAATGGGAGAGAAAGAGAAAGAAGGAAAAGAAAAACAAACAAAAACAAACAACAAACAAAAACGAAAGGAAAGCTCTAAAAAAAAAGAAAGACAAGCGCACCAACAGAGGCCACTGCTAAGCCAGGCAACAGGTTACTCTCCCCGCTGGAAGTTATCTTAGTCGGCGGCGTTTTTGCTACACCCCCCCCGTTATAGATGGCGGGGCCGTAACGGGGCAATCATTCAAGGGG
>NW_020871912.1:45657-55657 GCF_003789085.1 Penaeus vannamei
GGGGCGAGTTTAGCAGGCCATTTCGTGATCGCATTGAGCGGGTATACGGAGGAAATTGAGCCATTCGTCTAACGTCAAGGAAGCCGTCCCGCTGAGAGCAAACACCCTCTCCAACTGACCCGAATGGATGCGGCCGGCGCTCGGGCTGCCTCCTCTCATACTGATGCGGGCCGCGGCACTTCACCTTCCTTCCCCCCGTGTTCCCCTGGGACCGGAAAATATACAACCCCACCTTACATCAAGGAGGCGAAAAGGTAGATCTGTGCGACCATTAGTTAGACGCGTGAAATCGGATGTCAAAGGGAATTTCTCTCTCTCTCTCTCTCTCTCTCTCTCTCTGTCTCTCTCTCTGTCTCTCTGTCTCTGTCTCTCTGTCTCTCTCTTCTCTCTTTCTCCCTCCCTCTCTCTCTCCCTCTCCTCCCCTCCCCTCTCCCTCCTTCTCTGTCTCTCTGTCTTCTCCCTCCCTCTCTCCCCTCCTCTCTCTCTCCCTCCTCTCTCTCCTCCTCTCTCTCTCTCTCCCCTCTCTCTCTTCTCTCTCCTCCTCTCTCTCCTTCCCTCTCTCCTCTCTCTCTCTCCTCTCTCTCTCTCTCTCTCTCTCCTGCCCTCTCTCTCTCTCCTGCCCTCTCTCTCTCTCTCCTGCCCTCCTCTCTCTCTCTCCTCCCTCCCTCCCTCCTCTCTCTCCCTCCCCTCCTCTCTCCCTCCCTTCCCTCCTCTCTTTTAATTCTTACTATATCCTCTCGCGAACTGCAGGAATTCGGGATACAAGCAAAGGTTTCAAGCAAATCGAGACAGCATCAAACCCATGATAACGAGACAAGAACCCCTATTCAGACTACACTCACAGCCGAAGCCAACACCCCAGGAAGACGGCGAGCTCATTACCGCAGCACGGCGTAAAGAGACATCACCATCGTGTCAGAAAAGGATGAATATGATATGAAAATGGAAAAAAAACACAGGAATATGATGCTCTGCGGACACCATAACTTGCCAAACGAGGATATATAACAGTTGGATGGAGGAGATATCATGATGATGCAGGAGCGGGTGTGGATAGGAGAGGGAGGCTGAGAACAGAGAAGAGGAAGAGAGGGGAGAGTGGGAGGGAGGGAAGGGGGGTAGGAGAGGAATAGTACGGAGAGGGAAGGGGAAAGGGAGGGATAGGGAGAGAGGAGAGAGAGAGAGAGGGAGGAGGGAGGGAGGGAGAAAGAGAGAGAGAGAGAGAGAGAGAAGAGAGAAGGAGAGAGAGAGAAAGAAGAGAGGAGAGATAGATGAAAGGAGAACGAGAGAGAGAGAGAGAGAGAGAGAGAGAGAGAAGAGAGAGAGAGAGAGAGAGAGAGAGAGAGAGAGAGAGAGAGAGAGAGAGAGAGAGAGAGAGAGAGAGAGAGACGAGACAGAGAAGAGAGAGACAGAGAAAGAGAGAGAGAAAGAGAGAAGAGAGAGAAAGAGAGAGAAAAAGAGCAAGGAGACAAACAAACAAACAAACAAACAAACAAACAGAGAGAGGATTTTCGACACAGCCCCCACGAGAGGCGAAGCGCTGTCCCGATGCACCTCGCAACGCCAAGTCAGCGAACGATACAATCTCACTTACGCTTCCGCCCCTAGCAATACGCGCATTACGTCTCCTAGCAACTTAACGACCCCCACCTCCTCAGGCAGCCGTCCGTCGCCCGAAGCCGAAGACGCCCATGAACCCCCTCCACCCCCCAACCCCCCCTTCGTCTTCCTCGCAAGGCTGACAGAATCTCCCGAACGAAGACTTGTCCGCAGAGGAATCCGCACATAACAATTCCGACAACAGCGACACCATCCTTTTCGCTGTATGTTTATCCCCCCTCTCCCTTCTTCCCCTCCTACCCCTTCCTTCCCTTCCCTACCCCCCTCTTAAATCCCCCCTCATTCCACCTTCATTTTCGATCCATGAACAATAGGTCTTCGATTCCCCCTCCCCTCACCCCCACACCCCCCCCCACCACCCTACCCCCCCCACCCTACCCCTACCCTTCCCATCCCTCCCATCCCTCCCCCTCCCCCTCCCCCGCTCCCCCCCCCCCCCCCAGCGGGCGCTTCATACCATCATGTCCTCACGTCACACCTGTGCTCCTTACAAGGCGTCGTCGCGGTACGGAACACACGCGCATTCTTCACAAAAGACGGACTTACCATCCCATTATCGGCCGCGTACCCCGGGGAGTAGACGGCTTATCTGAAACATGAGAGAGAACGGAGGGTTAGTTAGCACAATAACTCATAAGCAAGAAAGATAAAGAAAAAAAAAAAAAGAAAAAAAAAAATATATATATATATATATATATAATACATATATAAACAATAATTATACATATACATATACAGACAATAAAATATACAAACAACAAAATATACATATACAGACAATAAATATACAACAATAAAACATATACAATAAAATATACATATACAACAAAATATACATATACAAACAATAAAATAAATTCAAGTAAAATATTCATAACTGGGAGACTTTGTGCTCCCATCAATCAGAAACGATAGTGTATTAAAGTCGATCTTTAATGGTCTTTATTATTTTTTTTCCAAATTCCCTTTCGTCAGACGTCAATCAATCAATTCTCGGAATAATGAGACAGACAGCGATTACCGGAAGTCCGACGAGTGAAGGTATTTTACTTTCTCCTTCCGCATATGGTCAGTGTCAAATCTGGCACTTTGTAGCCTTCACACACACCCCGACACACAGATACGGAGCCGCGCGGGTGCACACTCTCATGCGATGTATTATACACACACACACAAACCATATATATATAATATATACACACATACACGCATACACACATACACACACACACACACACACACACACACACACACACACACACCACACACACACACACACACACACACACACACACACACACACACACACACACACATACATGCATATTTGTATGTGTGTGCGTGTGTGCATAAAACCCTCGTATTCCTGCGACCGTACTGTCTGCATCTGACCTTTACGACTATAAAACATCCACGCAGCAAAAAAGCGGCGCACACGACTCCTAAGCGTCGACGACAACTCCCCGTAGCCTTGGCGGCCCTCGCCCGTGCCACCACGAGACGCGGCGCCCACCACTACCTCCACACGACGCCGAAGGGACACCGCAAAGGAAGACGTTTGCGTCATGACACGACGCCGAAGGGACACCACAAAGGAAGACGTTTGCGTCATGACACGACGCCGAAGGGAGGAAGACGTTTGCGTCATGACACGACGCCGAAGGGACACCACCAAGGAAGACGTTTGCGTCATGACACGACGCCGAAGGGACACCACAAAGGAAGACGTTTGCGTCATGACACGACGCCGAAGGACCACCAAGGAAGACGTTTGCGTCATGACACGACGCCGAAGGGACACCACAAAGGAAGACGTCTGCGTCATGACCCGCCGCAGCCAACACGTGACTGCCGCTACCAGACCCAGCTCGGCATTACTACGTGCATTTAGAAAATGTCACTCGCATTAGGATAATGGCATAAGGCACTGCTTTAACCGAGAGTTCAAGGCTGCTGCTTCAAGATCAAGGTCGTTCTTGCAAGCAACAGCACCACTGCTTTTTACTTGCGTCAGTGAACTCATGCACTGTTATCACGCAGCAAAGATAATAACCGTTATTTGAAGATACCATTAAAAATATCGCTTATTACAATCTGCCTGTCTGTCAGTCATATTGCATTGAAAGTCATTCAACATCAGTCAATCTTATGAATGTTGCATATCTTTAATGCTAACATTCCGACATTACTTACCCCGTTTTGTGATACATTGTTTTTTTATCATTAGTATTCATCTACGCTTCACAAGTACTTCCCTATCGTATTTTCTTTCCTTCCTTCATTCCCTTTCTCTTTTACTTCACCCGTGTCCTTACTCGTCCGTGAGTGACAAAAAGCCAGAGAAAACAACCCAGCCTAAAGCCAGCAACTCAAAGCATCTCAGCTAATGCCAGACCTTTTCGGACGCATAAACACAATCGATTGTAAACTGCGAGGAGGACACAGCGGGTCATTCGTGTCCTCACAATCTATCGTTTAATACAATTGATCAATCGCGCACCTAAATGCTGGCAAATACAATGTTAATAAAATTCAACGCACACTATATTTAGCCCTCATCTGCCCCGCAATGCCCTTTTCGCGTCTCGTTATACTAATTATCGCCCTTCAAGGTAGACACTGATTACCCCTCTATACCCTAATTATGACGTCCTTCTACAGAGGGCGCCGCAGTCGACGCTGGATAATCTTAAAGACACAACGGTCTCCTAAGACAAGACTGAGCTCCCTAGAAGACTTTGCCTCATCGAGAACCATTTCAATCCGCCGTTGGCTGTGCCTACCCAAGGAGGCATACAGGAAACCGTGTAATTCCATGTATGTGTAAGTGTATGTGTGTATGTGTACATTTAGAAACCCTTCCAGCGGATGCATTTACGATAAACAACTAAGGAAACTTCCTTTAGCTATTCCCCCCCCCCTCAACCGCATTTTTTTTCTCTTCTTCTATTTATCCATATATTTTCCTTCGCTCCTAATCGCCTCCCATCCCCCGGTCGCCTCCATTCCGGTCCCGCGAACGCAAAAATAAACCGGTCTCTCGGTGGCAACGAAGTTATTCCACTAACGAGCCCCTCCTGAAAGACCATCCGGATACAAAGAATTACACAGTACAAAAACACAATAGAGACGAACAAAATACCCGGCATGCCTAGCAAAACAATTCACGTTGCACACGCACAAAAAGCGAGATGATGATCAAAAAGGTTTGAACAAAACATATTTTTGTTACAGTAAACGTTTAAACAAAATGGGTATTTGGAAGCTATAAAACTCTAAAACAAATACCCTACAAAACAAAGCAAACGTTTGAACTAAAATTGCACGCATACAAAAGCAACGAATCAGCATAATACCCCCTCCCCCCCTAATCCATCCACAACCGCTTCAGCGCGCGCCTTGTCCCATGCTTCCAGATAACCGTTGTTCCCCACACCCCTGTTATGCACAGTTGAACACAACAACAATAGAGTAAGTGTACATGGCGTATACAAGGACCATGTCTGTTCTCTCCGACTGGCCACCGAGGTGGGGTTGTGAGCATCCCCAGTGATATTATTTTCAGTTAAAGGTCTAGCATTCGTGTAATTGTGGGCACCGGCGGAATAACGTATCACGTTAAGGGAGCACTTGCGCGCAACCTCGCGTCACAGTGCCATACACTGGGTCGTTAATCCGCCGCGCTCACCTTTTTTTTCTCTCGTCTTTGTGGTTGTCCTCCATTGTTGATGTGTATCTTTTATGTACCTTGAGAATAGCAAATCTCCTCTCTCTCTCTCATCTCTCTCTCCTCTCTCTCTCTCTTATCTCTCTTCTCTCTCTCTCTCCAATATTACAAATTAGTAAGGGTATATGTTATACATAAATGATATATGTAATATATATAATATAGATATATATATATATAATATAATCTCATATATATAATCATATATATAATATTATATGATATATAAATATATATATACATATAATATGGCCCACACACATATACAGTATATGTCATGTTATTGTGTAATAGGGTAGATATATATCGATATATATATATACGTTATGGGTGGCACACTTAACTTATCGTGACTGTATTGTGTATATACTAGAATATAAATATTATATTTATTATGTTACACTATACTGACACAACTCATTATCCTTCCGGTTTACACCCACATACATTATATATATATAATATACACAACTAATAGGACACATACATCACAAATACATGTATTATGATGGTATGTATATATATGTATATATACATTATATATATAACAATATATACCACTAACTATATGCATATAATATATCACATATACGATTATATAATAATGATAGAGTATATATATAGATATAATAATATATATAAGAAACACCCCTATATGTAGTGTATGATAATGTAATGTAGTCAATATATGTATGTATGTATCTATATATACATATATATAGTACATATATAATATGATATATACATTTAAAATATAGTTAATCCACAAATAAATCAACTACACGATTAGCTATAATAAAGTTGTATAATATATTATAGAGCAGATATGTAATAATAGGAACAATATATACCTAATCTATATATATATAACACTCACTATTTAATCTATAATCGACAATATAAATACAATATACTAATCATACACATTAATAGTATATATATATTTATATAAACTATAATATGTACTATTCGAGTCAGCCACCCCCCCACTATATCGGCATATATTATTATATAAATGACAATTTTTATATATTATTATATTATTAATTTATATATATAAAAATTATATAATAAGCACAATAATATATTTAATAATATATATATACAGTATATATCATATAATATAACTATAAGTACTCTAACCAATTAATTTATTATTATAATATAACTTTAATAATTAATTATATATATATTTATATACAATATATATATATATATATATATTATTATAATATATATATAATATTATTAATAATATAAGTACAATCATAATATACAATAATATGACAATGTAAGTATACACTACACATTAAATACAATATATATAAGATATTACAAATCACTATCACAATCAACACTAACTTTATATACTTATATATCATATTACACATCATATACTACTAACACACATCACATGTATATATTAATATTATAATATAAATAATTATTAATTATTAATTAATATGGTGTAATGATATTATATATTATATAAGCCACCTAAATTAAACTAAATACTATATATAGTGAGAATAGGAGATGCTATAGTTGATAGACAATATACTGTTCACTTAAAAATACACCACACACCAACACACACACAACACACACACACACACACACACAACACACACACACACACACACACACACACATATATATATAAGTATATAATAATATATATATATATATATAATACATATATATATATATGACACATGCATTCATGTATACATACATATAATGTCATATGAGTGTTCCATCCATATCTTCTGTACTTATTACTATATATACCTACTATAATTATCAGTGATATATATATAGCTAATAATGTAGATGCCATGTGATGAAATGGATATTGGAATTTGTATTATAATCTATATGTCATGTATCTTTTGCAGCTCACTCTTACACACAACGCCCCATTCAATCTAAATCTGAAAGTTTCCCTCGATCTTGTTCTTAAGAATTATTTTAAAACCAACAAAATACAACAGGATAACTTAATATTTGTGGAAAGGTATGAATGAGAACGAGTATCTTCACCAATACAAGAGAGTATTTAACCGTTTTTGATTACGTCCTTTTGGCAGAAATACATGTATTTCATGTATTCTTACCGGATAGAATATAATCGAAAACGGTTAAATACATCTCTTGTATGGTAGTGAATATTCCGTCTCTCAATTCATATCTATCAACATTTGTCAATGAATTAAGGTTATATATATATTCAGGTAGCCTCGCTAGCAATTAAGTATGTGGATTGGGGAGAGATATGTTTAATGTTATGTTTCAGAACTACAAACTCATGAAAGGATAATCCATATCATCATTAATTTTTATATATTATTATTGTCATTATCATCATCATCCTCCTTATTATGTTTAATTCTCATTATACACATCTCATTATTGCTGGAAATATCATTAACAGTTACTATTATCAATATGTATTATCAATTGATCATTATTTGCATGACTAGGTTAATCATTGATTATCATACATACTCTTAATAGTTATCATATTATTATCTTATATAGTTATCATTTTTATCTTAATAGTTATCATAGTTATTACTGCTATAGTTATCATTTATTACTCTTAATAGTTATCATTCCCGTTTTTTTAATTATATCGATCGTTTTTCCCATTTTCATGATGTTTTAATATGACAATCATATCATGATTATTGTGATACTGTCATGTATTTTATCTATCTTAGTGATATTATCAATGCTATTAATCATTTTGTATTGTCATCATCATTGTTAGCACATGATTACATTATTATATCATTATATTAATCCTTTATATCAAATTATTCATTATCATGAATTACATTTATTCATCACTATAATTATTAACTGGTTATCATGTAAGGATTGGTTACTATCAGTTATCCATTTTTATTGTCTCTCATTAATCATCATCATATATTTAAAAACATAGAATTATAATAAATGTATACATCATACATACATACATACATACATATATAATATAATACATATATATATGTATATATTAATATAATTAATAATATATATTTATATGATATATATAATATTGATATGAATTATACAATGCATACATACATATAATATATAGTATATATATACGTAATATGTAATATGTATATTGTGTGTATACATAGTATTGTATG
This sequence comes from Penaeus vannamei, assembly GCF_003789085.1. Lineage (NCBI taxonomy): Eukaryota > Metazoa > Arthropoda > Malacostraca > Decapoda > Penaeidae > Penaeus > Penaeus vannamei. The sequence goes on from NW_020871912.1 coordinate 54,169, forward strand.
CATGTATATCATATACATATATATAATATATATATTATATATATATATCTATATTATACTAATATATATAATATATATATAACATGTGTGTGTGTGTGGTGTGTGTGTGTGTGTGTGTGTGTGTTATAAATATATGTATAGTATTATATATAAATATATATAATATATATATAAATAGTATAGTATATATATATATATAGACGTATAGATGATATACAATGCATACATATCATATATATACACACTATATACATAGTATATATATATATATATATATATTATATATATATATATATATAAGGTACACACAGGATACTATCTTGGTCAGATCTGTAGAACAGAATGAATAAGAAGAACAAAGTCGGGAAGGTCACCCGGCAGGCCCCTCCACCCCCCACTTCCAAACCTCACCCCAATCCCAAAAAAAAAAAAAAAAGAAAAAAAAAATAAAAAAAAAAGGTTGCCCCAAGCTCGGCAGCAGTCGCTAATGGCGTCGTGTTCCATAAATAACTTCCTGGGTCTCGCTCGCTCTGTAAATCGACAGGGGGAGGTGGAGGTGGGGTGGGGGGGGGCTGGGACTGCAATGTTTGAGGGAGGAAAGAGAAGAAATGAACTATGATAAACAAGGAAGAGAGGAAGAAGATGGAAAGCGAAAATGATGCTGCTAATAATAATAATGACAAACATGATAATTATGAAATGATGATAATATAGGGATTTGTAACAACAATAATACGTGGATCATAATAGTAATAAATGATAACAGTTAATAATGATAATATAATGGATAACAACGAATAATAACAATAGCAATAAGAATAATGTAAGGATATTTATACAATGATAACCAATAATCAACTTGTATATACATTAGACAAAGAGAATAGAAATTGAAAGCAAACTATGAGTAAATCTCTAGATTGCTACACTAATTAATTCTTATTATTTTCTCTTTGTTCTTTTTATTTCTATTTGATCAATCATATTCTCATATTTATCCATACTTATGCTTTTTCCTTTTTTTTTTTTTTCATTTGTTGATAAGACAAGAAACCTTTCATTGAAGAAACTTGATAAGCTAAATTTACACAAATTCAAGAATTGAAAGCGGACGCTGGATAAAACTCATTCCCATTTTATTCATCATTTATTTTCATCAATTCATATATTTCCTATATTCTTTTATTATTTTTTTTTTTCATTTTCAGATTTTTTTTTATTTTTTTTTTTTTTTTTTAACTTTTTTTCAGTAATCGCATCTGTTTTTCAAGGAAGTTGTTCAGTGAGAGAGAGAGATGAGAGAGAGAGAGAGACGGAGAGAGAGAGAAGAGAGAGAGAGAGAGAGAGAGAGAGAGAGAGAGGAGAGAGGAGAGATGAGAGAGAGAAGGAGAGAGATGAGAGAGAGAGAGAGAGAGAGAAGAGGATAGAGAGAGAGGAGAGATTGTGGAGGAATGAGAGCGAGAGGAGAGAGACGACGGGGAGGGAGAGA
>NW_020871912.1:60657-65657 GCF_003789085.1 Penaeus vannamei
AGCAATAACAACAATAACAACAACAACAATAACAAAACACATTTCAGTCTCCTCTTTATCCAGCGAATCAGCGTCCAGTCGATCCCACAAGCAACAGTAACAACCACAATAACAACAGCAGTAACAACAATAACAATAACAACAACAGCAATAACAACAACAACAAAATAACAAAACACATTTCAGTCTCCTCTTTATCCAGCGAATCAATGTCCAGTCCGATCCCACAAGCAACAGTAACAACCACAATAACACAGCAGTAAACAACAACAACAATAACAACAAACAGCAATAACAACAACAACAATAACAAAACACATTTCAGTCCCCTCTTTATCCAGCGAATCAGCGTCCAGTCGATCCCACAAACACCACGGCCTTTGATATCGGGTGATTGGAATTTTATAATAGTGAGAGTGAACGATTTTTTTTTTTTTTTTTTTTGAATCGTTCTTCAATAATCAACGATTGGATTGCTTTACGAATCGGGGTCGCTACGGTGGTGGTGTGGGGGAGGGGGGGGAGGGGGCAGTGGTGGTGATGGTGATGTAGGGAGGGGGGCTGATGGTGACGATGATGATGATTATAATGATAACGATAATGGTAATGATGATGATGATGATGGTGATGGTGATGGTGATAATGATGATGGTGACGATGATGATTATAATGATAACGATAATGGTGATGATGATGATGATGATGACGATGACGATGACGATGACGATGATTATAATGATAACGATAATGATGATAATGATAATGATAAAGATGCAGATAAAGATAAAGATAACGATAACGATAATGATAACGATGACGATGATACTGATAATGATAACAACGATGACGATGACAGACATGCCGGGGACGATAACAAACCATAGCAACATTGCAACATAAATCTTTCAATTCATTTCTCTCTCGATGTTTTTTTTTAATATAAATCGTTTCATTTCTCCCTCAATGTTTTTTTTAAATACAAATCGTCCCATATTCCGTCCCAGCCTCCTTCTCGATGCATGAACAAAACTGTCCAATTGAACACTAATTTTCGGCGTTCGTACCTGGCCTGACCTTACAAAAGAGAGAGAGAAATAAAAATATTTTTGTACAGAGCGCGTATATGCGTATATGAATAAATTGAAAGAAAGAAAAAAAAAACAGGTGACGTATGAATGATTCTGTTTTTGTTTGTTTGGTTTTGTTTGTCTTCCATTTTGGGTTCCCTTTCTGTTTGTAGGAGTGTTTTTCTTTTCGGTTTGTCTGTCTGTCTGCCTCTCTCTCTCTCTCTCGCTCTCGCTGTCTCTGTCTCTGTCTCTCTCTCTTTTTCTTCCTCTTTCTCGCTCTCTTTCTCGCTCTCGCTCTAGCTCTTTCTTCTCGTTCTCTCTTCTCGCTCTCGCTCTCGCTCTCGCTCCCTCTTCCTCTTCCTTCTCCCCTCTCCTTCTGTTACGATTATTTTTATCTACCGATTATTAGTTCATATTTTCTCTCTTCTTGTCACTGTTCTCTGCTTCATCTAAATATTTATTGTGCAAACCGTCGGAGAAAATGAGTCATATGACCTTTCCAAATTTTGCAATAGAAAAATGAAATAATGGAAGAAGAAGAGGAAGAGGAAGAAGAAGAGGAAGAAGAAGAAGAAGAAGAAGAAGAAAGAAGAAGAAGAAGAAGAAGAAGAAGAAGAAGAAGAAAGAAGAAGAAGAAGAAGAAGAAGAAGAAGAAGAAGAAGAAGAAGAAGAAAGAAGAAGAAGAAAGATGAAGAAGCAGAAGAAGAAGAAGAAGAAGGAGGAGATGAAGAAGAAGAAAAAGTAGCGATGAACATGAATACATGATGGCAAAATGATTAAAATAAAGGTAAACATATATAATGTAAAAAAAAAGAGAAAATAAAGATGAATACATATGGTAAATGGATGAAAATAAAAGCTAAACATAAATACATCATGGAAAAACTATAAAAACATAAGATAACATAAACACAAATTGGAAAAAAAAGAGAAAATAAAGATGAATACATATGGTAAATGGATGAAAATAAAAGCTAAACATAAATAAATCACGGGAAAATGATAAAAATAGAAAATAACATAAAAACAAAAAGGAAACAAATAACAAAACTAAAGATCAACATTAAATGCATAAAAAGAGAAATTAAATAAAAGAAAATGGAATAAGTGAAAACAGAAACAAACAAACAGACAAGATGATAAAAGACCAAGCTAAGACGGAGAAGTGAGGGGCGTGTCCAGGCTGGGAGCCAGGGTGTGGAAGGGCGTGGCCAAGCGAGCAGGTGACCCGGCGAGGGGCGTGGCTTCGTGCCGTCAACAACATCCTGGTACTTGCGTGACCTCCTCGACGGTGACAGATGAAAGGATCTCGACCTTGTTTTGCACAGGGAATGGGTTAAGGAAAGGAATGGGGCCTCATTTTGCACAGGGAATGGGTTAAGGAGAGGAGTTGAGCATTATTTTGCACAGGGAATGGGTTAAGGAGAGGAATGGAGCCTGATTTTGCACAGGGAATAGGTTTAAGAAAGGCGTTTGGCTTCACTTTCCACAGGGAATGGGTCAGGGAGAGGAGTTTAACTTTGTTTTGCACAGGGAATGGGTTAAGGAGAGGAATCCAACCTCGGCTCGCACAGGGAATGGGCCAAAGAAAGGCGTCTAGTTTCTTTTAGCACAGGGAATGGGTTCAGGGGAGGAATCGATCCTGCTTTTGCACAGGGAATAGGTCTAGCAGAGGAATCGTTTCGCACAGGGAATGGGTAAAAAAAAGGTGTTTGGCTTCTCCTAGTACAGGGAATGGTTTCGGGAGGCATCCAACATCGGTTTGCACAGGGAATGGGTCAAAATAAGGCGTTTGGAATAACTGCACAGGGAATGGGTCAAAATAAGGCGTTTGGAATAAGTCTGCACAGGGAATGGGTCAAAATAAGGCGTTTGGAATAACTCTGCACAGGGAATGGGTTAATAAGAGTAGTCCAACCGGGTTTTGCACAGGGAATGGGACAAAGATAAGCGCCTGGATTCGTTTACACAGGGAATGGGGCAATGAAAGCTCATCCTCGACTTACACAGGGAGTGGGTCAGGGATAGAAGGTCCGTCTCGATTCGCACAGGAAGTGGGTCAGAGGAGGAAACGAGAAGTGGGTTTTCTCGCCGGGTCAGCACACGAACAAGAAGTGGGTCAGAGGAGGAAACGAAAAGCAAATAGGGAAGGAGGCCGCGCGGGGGGGGGGGAGGGGTGGTGGTTACGGTCTGTTTCATTTCTTTTTTTATTATTATTCATCACTTTTTTTTCACTTTCTTTTTGCGTTTTCTCATCTCTTTCTCTCTTTTTTTCTTCTTCTTCTCCATCGCTAATCATCTTTATCATCATTTTTATTATCATTTTAACTATCATCCTCCTCTTCTCTTCTCTTTTCTTTTCCCTCTTCACAACATCCCTAATTCACAAATAATCCCTTTAAAAAATCAATGAATAAAAAGAAAAAGAAAAAGAAAAAAAATGCGTCTTTTAACCCAAAGAAAATAAAATGTTAATCAGCGTCTTCTACACAGACCCTTATATCACCCGCCGCCTGCCCCCCGCCCCGCCCCCCTGCCCCCCCTGCCCCCCCCGTCCCGCCCCCCCTCTACCCCGTCCCGTCCCCCCTCCTATCCCGTCCCGTCCCCCTCCTACCCCGTCCCGCCCCCCCCCCCGTCCTTCTCATCAGCACTGTACCACATCATATCGCCGTCGCTCTTATCACACTCGCATCAAATAACTTATCAAGTTCAGGTCGTGCAGAAAGGGTTGTTTGATTGCGCCTCTGAGCTGCGGGGGGGAAAAATTTAAAATAGTTTTTCATAGTCATTATTTTATTATCATATCGTGTCTGTCTGTGTCTCTGTGTGTGTTGTGTGTGTGTGTCTGTCTGTCTGTCTATCTATCTCGCTCTCTCCTCTCTCTCTCTCTCTCTCTCTCTCTCTCTCTCTCTCTCTCTCTCTCTTCTCTCTCTCTCTCTCTCTCTCTCTCTCTCTCTCTCTCTCTCTCTCTCTCTCTCTCTCTCCTCTCTCTCTCTCCTCTCTCTCTCTCCTCCTCTCTCCCTCCTCCCTCCCGTCTCTCTCTCTCTCTCTCTCTCTCTCTCTCTCTCTCTCTCTCTCTCTCTCTCTCTCTCTCTCTCCACAAAACTGCTGTCATTAGGTACAACTGTCGCCGTCTTGGGGGACTGGGGGAGAGCAGGGGGTTGGGGGGTGGGGGTTAGGCCTCTGGTGCGGGAAAAGATTATTTAGGGATTGGGGGCGTCTTGTGTCTTTCGGGCTGTCTTTTATGCTTCTTGGTTGGTTTCTTATTCTTCTCTTTCTCATCTCGGGTTTTTATCATCTTAATTCTTTTTTCTTTCTTCTCTCCTTATTTTTTTACTTCTTGTTCTTTGCATTATTGTCATCTTTTCATATTTTTGTTTTTCTTTTTCATTAATTTTATTTTCATTGTCTCTCAGTTTTCCTATATTTCTTCTCCTTACTTAATTTTCGCTATTTTTTGCCCTTCTTCCTTCTTTATTTATCTTCCTGTATTCATCTTGCTACATTTATCTCTCCTATATTTGATGAAGAAGATGAAGAAGAAGAAGAAGAAGAAGAAGAAGAAGGAGAAGGAGATGGAGAAGGATAAGAAGAACAAGGAGAACAAGAACACGAAGGAGAAGGAAGAAGAACATGAACGAGAACATTAAGGAGAAGAAGGAAAAGAAGAAGAAGAAGAGAAAGAAGAAGAGGAAGAAGAAAAAGAAGGATGAGATGGAGAAGAAGAAGACGAAAGAAGAAGAAGAAAAAAGAAGAAGGATAAGAAAAAAGAAGGATAAGAAAAAAAAAGAAAAAAGAAAAAAAAGAAGAAAGAAGAAGAAAGAAGAAAGAAGAAGAAGGAAGAAAAAGAAAAAGAAGAAAAAGAAAGAAGCACACACAAACAAAATGACAGAAATTCAAATTGATCCTCAAGGAGCAGTACTCGGCCATACT
>NW_020871912.1:85657-88763 GCF_003789085.1 Penaeus vannamei
TAGTTGTTGTTTTTTCACTGTTATTATCATTATTCTCTTCCTATCTGTTTTTATTAACTTAATTTTCTCTCTTCATCTCCTTTTCTCTCCTCTTTATTTCCTTGGTTCTGAAACTCTTTTCTTTCCTCCCCTTTTTATGTTTTATTGATATCTCTATCTTTCTTTTTCTCTAACACTCTATTTAACTCTTGTTTTCCTTCCTCTCTCCTTTCCCCTCGTCTTCTCCTTCATTCCCTCCTATTCTCTTAACTCTGATTCTTCTTATTCTTCCCTCCTACCCCTCCTTCCCTCTCTTTTTCCTCTCTCTCATTTCTTAACACAAAACTCTACCCTTTCCCCTCACTCTATCTTTATCCATTCTCTCCCCTCCTCCCTCGTCCGCGCCTCGTCTCTCCTTTCCCTTCCATCCTCCCTTCCATACCTCCTTCCTTCCTCCTCCCTCTTTCCCCTCTTCCAACTTCGAAGCAAAATCCTCCCCTTTCCCCTCGCTCACTTCCTTTCCGTTCTCTCCTCTCTTCCCTCGCTCCTCGCTTGGTTTCTCTTTCCTTCATTCTTCCCCCTCTTTCCCCTCTTCCAACCAACACAAAACCCTCCCCTTTCACCCTCGCTCTCTCTCTATTCTTTCTCTCCCCTCTCCCCTCGCTCTCCTACTCATCTTTTCTCTCCCCTCCTCCCTCGATCCCTGCCTTGTCTCTCCTTCCTTCCTTCCCTCCCCCTCCTTCTTCTCCCTCTTTTCCCCTCTTCCAACCCCAACACAGAATCCCTCCCCTCCTTCTCCCTCTCCTCCTTTTTCTCCTTCCTCCTCGATCCCCGCCTCGCCTGTCCTCCTTCCTTCCTTCCTTCCCCCTTCCTTCTTTCCCTCTTTTCCCCTCTTCCAACCCCAACACTCTCCCTCGAACTCTCCCCTTCGCTTCTCTCCTTCTTTCCTTCCTTCCTCTTCCTCCTCCTGCGCTCCCCTCCTCGTCCTGTCCTCCTCTTTCCTTCCTTCTCTCCCCTACTCCTTCCTCCCTCTCCTTTCCCCTTTCCTCCTTTCCCCTCTCCCCCCTCTTCTCCTTCCCCCTCCGCCTTCCTCGCCTGTTCTCGTTCCTTCCCTTCCTTCCTTCTCTCCCCTCCTCCTTCCTCCCCGTCCCCTCGCTCCTCCCCTTCCCCTCCTCGCCTGTCTCCCCTTCCTTCCTTCCTTCCCTCCCCCTCCTCCTTCCTCCCCTCCTTTCCCTCCTCCTTTTCCCTTCCTCCTCTCCCCCTCTCCTCCTTTCCCCTCTTCCCCTTCAGTTCAAACATAAGAGAGCATGTTCTCTAATCTATAAAAAAAACGAGAGTGTGCAGCGTGTTAGACTCCCAACTGGCACTGGCACTGTTGTTGGCACTTGATGGTTTCGGAAGGCCTGGTGGGGAAAATGAGAGGGGAGAAGGGGAGGGTAGGAGGAGGAAAAAGGGTAGGAATATGGTGGGAAAAGAGGGAGGATTATGGAAGAGGGAAAAAAGAGGGTAGGAATATGGAAGACTGGGGAAGGAGGAGTGGGGGGGCGGAAGTAGGGGGAAAAAAGAGGGTAGGAATATGGAAGACTGGGGAAAGGAGGAGGCGGAAGGGAAGGAGGGAAAATAGAGGGTAGGAATATGGATTTTGATGAGAGAAATAGGGGAGGAAAAAGAGGAGGGAGATGGAGGGGGGAGAAGTAAGGAGACAGGATAGGAGAGGAGTGGAGAGGCGTGGGGGGGGGGGTATGGAGGCAAAAGGAGACAGAAGAAGAAAGGGAGAGAAGGAGGGAAGATGAATCATAAAAAGGGTTATGGAAGGAAAGAGAATAAATAAAGAAGGATTATGAGGAGACAGGAAATGCGGAAGGGAAGGGAAAAGGAAAACTGATAATAAAGATGACAAGGACTGAGAATTGGCAAAGAATGTTTTTTTTTTCGATACATTTAGGCTCTCTTTCATTCGATATTTCCTTCGTTTACTTATGCATTCTTTCCATTTTGATTTTATTTCCTCGCATGTTTCTCCGTCTTCTATAACCTTATTTTCTATGTAATTGTCTCCTTTACCCAATTCACTCTTATCTATTCTCATCAAATATTTCCCTAACTCTCATACGCTCTTTAGTCACCCATTTATCAAATTTTACTTCCCTTCCCACTTCCATCATCATCTTTTACCCTCTCGTCTCCATTTCTCATCCCTCTTTCGCTGCCTTAACCCCCGGCCCCCCCTCCTCGCCCCCCCCCCCCCTTATTTCAAGGTCCCCAATCTTTCGCTTCCTTACTACACCCCCACCCCCTCCCCCACCCATTCCACCTCCTTCACAATAGCCTCGATTCCCCTCTATTCCCATCCACCAACGCTCTTCTTCTCACTCCCAATCTAATAACCCCTCTCCTCCTCTCCTCCCCTTCATCTCATCCTTCTCTTCCTCTTCCGCCTCCTCTTTCTCCTCCTCTCCTCCTTCTCCTCCCCTTCATCTCATCCTCCTCCTTCCTCTCTCCTCCCCTTCATCTCTCCTCCTCCTCCTCCTCTCCTCCTCCTCTCCCTCCTCCTCCTCCTCCCCTTCATCTCATCCTCCTCTTCCTCCTCCTCCTCCTCCTCATCTATCCTCCTCCTCCTCCTCCTCCTCCTCCTCCTCTCTCCCCCTTCATCATCTCCTCTTCCTCCTCCCCCTCTCCTTCCCTTCTCTCCTCCCCTTCATCCTTCCTCCTCCTCCTCCCCTCATCGCCAACTTCTGTTAATTTTCTTCCCCTCTCTCCAAACCTATATCTCTCCCTCCATCCTTTTCACTCCCTCATATTTTCTTTCTCTTTTTTCTTCCTCATCACGCTCTTTACCTGACTCATCCCATTCCCACTTCTCCCTGTTTCCACTCCCCCCAACGTTAACCCCTTTTTTCTCTCCCCACCTCTACACCTCATTTCATACTCTATTTTTAATAAAGCCCCCATCCTCCACCCCTCCCTCCACCCTTTCCTTCCCCACTTCCACCTCCATCCCTCCCCTCCCTCAACAATCCCCAACCTTCCTCCCCCCCCCATAACCCTCCCTTCATCCCTCTCCCCCTCCCCCCCCATCCCTCCCTCCCTCAACATCCCCAAAACCCTTTCTCCCCCCATAATTACC
>NW_020871913.1:0-13324 GCF_003789085.1 Penaeus vannamei
CATAATGTAGATCGGACGAGAAGCGGTGTTTTCAAAGTGGTATGATCGTTGACATAATGTAAATGAGCATTACCTAACTTTGAGGCTGTTCACACATAATTCATACACTTTAGTACAATGTATCCTTGGCTTTAGTAATAATATTAATCATTTGAATAATGATATCTGCAAAAGAACACTGGAAATAAAATACTAATAACGTCAATCTCTAAGAAAACAAGATTGCGTTTTAACTATAATCTCGGCAGTGGTTTCAAATACAGTAATTTTATGTGTACTTTTATATAAATATATTTTTCCTTTCCTATGTTTAAGTATAAGTTGGAAACTATGATGTGATACATGAAAGTTTATAGAACTCTAGCAGACACAAGAATTTGTTAAATCATCAATCAGTATTGGATTTACTCCCCAAAGTTGTCGACGCTTCACGGATCGCATTTCGGCTCTGATTAATTAATCAAGGTAAGACGGGAAATAATTAGAAAACACGTTTACTTTATTTTCGGTTGCTATTTGTGGAAATATATCAATTATATTCATAGGTTAACAAGCACACTGCAGAACATTCCAGTCTCTGCCCCAAATTCTATTGATAACGGCAATAATCATAAATTACATCGAATAGTAATGATGATAATGACAAAAAATCATTAATAATCATTAAAGACACAAAAGTAACAACGGCTGTAACATATTTCGCATATAAATTAAAATGCCAACGACATCTGGTGTTCCCAGTCAGTCACCCATCCACGTACTGACCAGCCCCAACGTTGCTTAAGTACGCTGATCGGACGAGAAGCGGTGCTTTCAACGTGGTATGATCGATGACATAGTCTAAATGAGCATTACCTAACTTTAAGGCTGTTCACATATAATTCATACACTTTAGTAGAATGTAACTTTTGTTTTTGCATTACATTTCAACATGATATTTCAGTCATATCATTGAGATCTGCTCCACATTGCAAGCATATCGGGAGTATAGATATTTCTAATTCAATTCTCGCCACTTTGATGCACTTGCCATATGACTTCTACTGATTTTGGAGCTAAGCAACTTAAGAATGCAGGTTGAACAAGTAATTACTAAAAAAATAAGTAAAATAACAATCATATCTTTAGCGTTTTCATATTACTCATTTGCTGTGTAGCGTGGTAAAAGTGTGGGGGCACCGACATTCACCCTACTATAGGAGCTGACGAGTGATCCTCGGACCGTAGAGAAGATGTGGGCATGGGCATGGGGAGAAGCCGGCCATAACTACCTCCTACAGGAGTGGACACAAAAACTGTTCTTGTGCACGGCTTTATTTACGAAAAGCTACTGCTACTACAGCCTCGAAATCACGGAGAGGCAACGACAGTCACTGGCAACAAGGTAGCACCGCAGCATATCACAAAATATCACAGTGAGGCACAAATCAAAGATCAAGAGTCCTCCCCAGAACACACTCACACCTCTCCACAGTCAAGGTCACCCGCCAACTGCCCTCTGTGGCGACTCCATGGCGCGTCACGGCAGGGGTAGCCAAGTATCCAAATTGTAAGAGGTTTGAGTGTGGGTCAAACGAGCTCCTACCGGACCCAAAACTTACTATACATACTTCTGGAGGTGTGGCGTTTATACAAAGGGCAAGGGCTTGCCAAAAGGGCATCAGAAAAAGGCATTAAAATAAAAAGTGAACACCCCAAGTGGGCAACACGACCACCCGTTCGCATAAGCGAATCCATGAATCCGGGCGCGTTCGTGTAACTAAAGATACGTAACTCTACAGCCCCTCCCCCGGGACGGAAAACGCCAAACCTCCGGAAGGGCCAGTACCCTAAAACAATACGCACAAAGAAATTTAAAATCATAAAAACGGTAAAACTAAAAGATCAAAACACAAACAACATAAAATATCAAAATACAAAAATGATTAGTAAAAATAAATCACAATAAGAACAAACACAAAAACTTCACAACACAGCAGGAGGCTCAGGAGCTTTAAGGCGCACTATAGTTAGGATCAACTGTTCAGAGTTCGGTCCACAAAAGCACTTCACTCACATAGCACTTGGTCATCCTCATGTGTCTCTTGGGCCTGCTCTAGCGGGCAAGCTTTCTCCGCTGGTGGAGAACCATCAACTGCAGGTAGTGAAAGGAGGTCTGGCACATGGTTGCTGGCTCCTACCTTTTACTTCAGCACAAAGTTATAGCCCCCAAGCTCGTAGGCATACCGACTCAGACGGGTGGTCTTCTTACACCGGGAAAATACCTCAACCAGGGGCTGGTGATCGGTCCAAACTCCAAACCGTCGACCGTAGATGTATGGGTCGAAGGCTCAGACAGCTTCCACCACAGCCACCGCCTCCAGATCGATAATGGCGTATCGGGTCTCAGCATCCTTCAGGGTACGGGACCAGTAGGCGACAGCATGAGGCACACCCTCTAGGTCACGCTGAAGAAGGGCCCCACCTAAAGCCTGTGTGCTGGCGTCACAGTGCACCTCGAAGGGCTGACTGACGTTCGGCAGGCAAAGCACTGGGTTGTTGACCAAGATGTCCTTCAAAGCGGTGAAGGCCAGCTGAGCAGTGTCTCCCCACTCAAACTTCACCCCTTTCTTGGTAAGGGCTGTCAGAGGCTTAGCCATCGTCGCGAACCCCTGGATGTGGCGACGGAAGAAACACAAGCACCCAGGAAGCGGCAGACATCCTGCACTGAGCGAGGTCGCTTCATGTCAGCAATGGTAGCAGTCTTGTCGGGGTTGGGTCTCACACCCTCAGGACCAACAATGAAGCCCAAGAGTTTCACCAGGTGCTTGGCAAGCTCACACTTCTCCAGGTTTAACTTCATCCCTGCGTTGTGCAGAAGACATAGAGTCTCCTGGAGATGCTGCAGGTGTTCGCTGAAGCTTGCCGATGCAACCACCACATCGTCCAGATACGCGAGGGTGTGACGTCCCAAGACAGAAGCCAAGACAACATTCATGGTCCTCTGGAACGTCGTCGGGGCAGTTAAGAGACCGAAGGGAAGTCTGCGAAACTGCAACAGTCGATGGCCGTCACTGAAGGCAGTCTTTTGGCGATCATCAGGGTGCACAGAGATGGCCCAGTAGGCTGATCGGCTGTCGAGAACAGTGAACCATGTGCGCCCTGAAAGAGAGTCCAGCATCTCGTCAATGCGGGGAAGAGGGTAGGCGTCTGGGGTCGTCACCCGATTCAGGCCCCAGTAGTTGATACAGAACTGGTGAGTTCCATCCCTCTTCTTGACCAGTACCACTGGTGACAGCCAAGGGCTCGAGGATGGTTCAAGAATGCCATTGATCAGCATACGGTCACACTCTGTGCGTATCACTTCCTTCATCTTCTGTGGAAGCCTCCACTGTCGCACACAAACTGGGGTATCGGTTGTAGTGATGATACGATGCTGCTGGAACATGCCCTACTGCCAGCTTGTCTCCTGAGAACACAGTTGGGAGACGGTCTAGCACTTCACGCAGCTGCTGTCAGATGCCCGAGGGCAATGGGAAGGGGAGCACCGACTGCCTCAGTGCCACCAGTACCTGAGTCTACAGCAGCACAGGCAGCCTCCAACTCTTCGTGCTGACAAGCTTCATCCAGGGCAGGTGTGTCCGGAAACACGAAGTCCTCATCCTCGTACTCAAAGTCCAGACATGCAGTACTGTAGTAGTCATCATCCTGGAACTCACCACAGTGCAGAAACTCCTCCTCTTCTGAGAACTCTTCCTGCTCCAGGTCTGGAGTGGCCGTGGCCATCAAGCGTTCTGCAGGAGGCTTGCTGTCTGGGGTGTCGGTCATCACAGAGGCTGGGACTGTGCATACCACCTCCTCTGGTTCCAAGAAAGAAGCATACCCCAGCGCAGTAACTGGGCGAACCTTCCGTGGCTTCGGGTACGGGTTAACAACCCACACACTGGAACGGCGACCCTGGACAGTCACAAGGGTGCGGGGAACGGTGAGGCGATCAGTCCAGGTCTCAACAATGGCCAGGCATGTGTCATCAGGAGAGCTGTGGGTCACAGTAGCAGCCACAAACTTGCCAGACCTAGCCTCTACCACAGTCTCCTCAGCTACAAGGACAGGTGAGACAGCTACCGGTGAAGGGGACTGTGACAGCTCAAGAGTCTTGACTGCTTCAGGGGTTTTGTCAGCAACATCATGGCAAGCAGGCACATGATAAACAGTTGTGCCCCCTCTGGTGAACGATATTTTGTGACAGCAGCCATCCAACTCCACGTAGTTCTTGGCAGAGAGACCTTCAAAGGCCATGCAGACAGGGAAGCAGTGTAACAGGTCCATTCCCATCAAAATGTCACTGGGGAAGCGAAGACCCTCTACAACACAGGTCCGGTGGGTGACACTCAGCTTCGGATGGTTGGTGAAGGCAAGATCCACTTCTGCCATGGCAGGGGTCGGCTGGCCTGAAACGCCCTGTAACGCTCTTGAGCTGGCGTGCAAGCGGACTCCTGGCAGGCGTGTAACAGCCTCCCTCTTCACCATCGTCACCTCTGATCCTGTGTCCAAAAGGCAGGAAAACGGCTTCCCCTCCACATTAAGGACTATCATGGACCGTCCAGTGAACCTAGTTATTGGCTGGCTGTTCAGTTCCCGGTGTCCTAGCACGGCCGCCCGCAAGCTGGGAGACTTCACCCGAGCGGCCTTTGCCAAAGGGACACATAGCTGTCAGGTGCCCCGTCTCACCCCAATTGTAGCACCGACCTCTTCTTGCCCGGCAATCACTGGTGATGGCCCTCCATCCGATGGTAGTCACACCAAGGTCGCTGCCGACTTACCATCCTGCAAGGAGACCAACTGCGGGGTGATGTTGTGGCAGGGGTTCGAGCTGGCTGTGAACCTGTGTCTGGAACGGCGGACGCAGGTGTCCCACCAACCAGCGCCACTTGAGGTAGAAGGTCCCCGTAAAACTCCAGGCCAGGTGTGGCTGCATCAGGATATTGCCCTGGGTGGTACAAGCCCAGGACCATCCTGTCATGTGTGCTTGGCTGGGGTGGCCACAAACTCGATGACCGCCCCATCCTCAGGAGCCCGTGAACATCCGGAAGGGTGTGTCTCGCCCCAACCACAGAGTCCCAAACGGCCTGGCACTTCTCAGCCATCTTACGAGCAGAGGGGAAGTCGTGCCAGAGTAGCTGTCCACGAAGCCAACCTGGTAATCCTTCCCGGAAGGTGCACTGCATCAGGCCCTCTGCATTCTCGATGTCTTGTGGATAGTCGCGCACACCTTGCTGCACTGCCAGTTCCACTGAGCGAAAGAAGTCCAGTGGCTCCTGACCTACTGCCATCCTTGCCTGGCCAAGCATATTGTAAAAATGCTGAGCCGTGGCCACACCACGGAACTGGTCCCGGAGTTGAGCCTTGAAACTCACCCAGTCCTGGATGCTGGCGAACACAGGACTGTTCAGCACCGACCAGCCATATCCACTTACCCTGCTACGTGCCATGCGGATGTAAGCCTCGGAGATGGCAGGCCGGGTCGAAAGCTCGAATCTGGATATCAAGGACTCCAGCTCCTGACTTCGCTGAATACCCAGGGAGGCAGGCGTCTCACCACAAAAGACGGGCACCTCATCACGGCCACTGGCCAGTGTAGAGTGCGGACAGGCGTGACCAAACAGTTGAGGTGGCACTGACTGGGAGTAGGGCGACATACAATTTGCAGCTACTGGAGGTGCCATGTGTAGATGGGCAGGGGGCTGTGAAACCGGTGTAGCTTGCTGCAGGTGCAGCCCATACTGTGTCGACTGAGGCAGCACTGAAGGTTGCGGATGGGCTGCAAGCCTTGGTACGGACCCCAACAACATGGGTGGTGGTGGCTGCAATCCGGCCGCAGATGAGGAAGCTGGCTCTCTAGAGGTAGCAGCTGTAACCCACTGGTGCCCTAGGATGTCTCTCCTGTCTCCTGCATCAGCATCTGGCCGGCCACCCAACACAGGAGCCAAGTACGAGGCTACAGGTGCAGGACGCTGTGTACTTACAGTCACAGGTGGAGGCAGACGAGGCGGCGGCTCAGCGACCTCCTCGCTACGGGTCTGGGGGGTCGATGAGGGTGGTAGCATAGCAGCAGCGGCTGTCACCATCCCCTCGGCAGCGGTGGACGGTGTGGGCTGCTACCTCTTCAGGAGAGTCACCAATGCCTGCATCTGTGACTGCAACTGCGATTGCATCTGTGCTTGCATGCGGGTCAGCTGGTCCCCTATCTGCGCACCCAGGCGGTCCATAAGCCGGGCTTCTAACTCGGCCAGTTGCGTTTTGCGGCATCTCTAAGCCACTAGCCGCAACAGCCCAGGCATCATGCAGCACACCTCCCGAAGCCATGGGTGGTTCGGCCTTAAGTCCTGCGTCCTCCGTGGTCGGTGGGCGAGACCCTGGCTGCGAGGTCTTATTGCGGGGCATGGCAGGCAGCAACTGCGAACTGTCGGGCCGTGAAGTTCGCGACCGCAAACTATACTGGGCTGGCCCATAGCCCTCCACATCGCACTGAAAAATGTCACTGCACTTTGGGCGCGACACACTGGCAGTATACCAACACCCCTGTGGACAATGCGTTATTCACTAAGCACAGTTCACATACACAGGCACCACAGAAATAATAATAATAAAAAAAAGTTGGTAAAAACAAAGTTCACAAAAGTATACACAACACAAGTAAAAATATTAACAAAGTTCATAAAAACAAAGAACACTGGTAAAACAAATAAAAGAAAAAGGCAAAAATGGCAAAATGACAAAGGTTAAAATGGGTACTGGCCAGACTTAAAACACACAAGTAAAATTTAAAAACAATAAAAATACATAAAATGAACCCTGAAAAAATCAGAGAAAGCAGTAAAATGAAACATGAGAAAATAAAAGCAAGATGCAGTAAAACCTGCTAAAAATACAATTACCCATAAAAGTTAAAGTGTACAGCTAGAAACAAACCCAATAAAACAAAAAAAATTACCCATAAAAGTCAAGTATAAAACAAGAAAGAAAATGAAACCCAATGACATTTACGTAAAACAATTAATACTAAAACCCCATGAAATTTAAGTAAAAGAATTAATACAATAAAAACAAGGCGCGGGCAGGGATGTAAACAAAAACCCTATCCCTCGCTAGCCACCACGAATCTGTAGCGTGGTTAAGCGTGGGGGCACCGACACTCACCCTACTATAGGAGCTGACGAGTGATCCTCGGACCATAGAGAAGATGTGGGCATGGGCATGTGGAAAAGCTGGCCATTACAGGAGTGGACACAAAAACTGTTCATGTGCACGGCTTTATTTACGAAAAGCTACTGCTACTACAGCCTCGAAATCACAGAGAGGCAACGACAGTCACTGGCAACAAGGTAGCACCGCAGCATATCACAGAATATCACAGTGAGGTACAAATCAAAGATCAAGAGTCCTCCCCAGCCAACACTCACACCTCTCCACAGTCAAGGTCACCCGCCAACTGCCCTCGTGGTGACTCCACGGCGCGTTACGGCTGGGGTTGCCAAGCACCCAATTTGTAAGAGGTTTGAGTGTGGGTTAAATGCACTCCTCTCGGACCCAAAACTTATAAAACAATCTTCTGGAGGTGGGGCATTTAGAAAAAGGGCAAGGGCTTGCCAAAAGGGCATCAGAAAAGGTATTAAAAATTAAAGTGAACACCCCAAGTGGGCAACACGACCACCCGTTCGCATAAGCGAATCCATGAATCCGGGCGCGTTCGTGTAACTAAAAATACGTAACTCTACAGTATGGATATATATGCGTGTGTGTGTGTGTGTGTGTGTACACGAGCATAGATAAATAATACAATAATCATATGTATATATGTATATATTGTCAACGTAAGAAGTTGGGGTGTAGAGCAGATGAATGAAAGGTAACTGCTGGAAGGCTTATTGGGAAAGGTGTATGTTAAACTCCATGAGAGACCCGTGCCCCGGGAGCCGAGGGCGGAGCGGTGACGAGCAAGACCATTGTCTGTCTGCCGTGTCTCCATCTGCTATCTCCTCTTGTCTTGTTTGAGTTCAAAGGGCTCGCTCGAGGGGGAGATGTAATTCACCTTACATCGTTACATCGCTCGGCCACGCAAAAGGCTCGTCCTAGAGCCATCTGCAGCGTTTTATGCACCGGTGGTGCTAGGCTTCCAAAGATGGTTGCTGGTGATCCATGGTCCCTAAGATCGTTGCGTGCCAGGGTAGCAGCGTGGTGGAGGTTTCACAGTGAGGTACAACATTCAGCAGCAAGGAGGGTCACATCATCTTCAGGGGCTGAAATACAAGAATACCAGGCTAGTAAAAGGTCTAAGGGGGTGGATGATAACTAACTTGTCAGTAAGCTTAATAAGATGCCAGAAAATGAGAGTGTGATAAGAACATTTGTCATTTGTCAGGATCTGTTAGGATTAGCGAGTTCAGTAGAGTACCATCATGTTTAAGTCTAGTAATAATGCTTTGGATACGTAGTAGGTTTGGGCCTGAACGTAAAGTAAACGTGCGCAAATCGTAAGCGTTGTATGAATGTGAGATTAATAATCCTTGTGGTGGGACGCGATTCCTGTGTAGAAGAATTTCGAATGGCTGGTCGTGATTCCTTCGTAGTAGATCCAACGTATGGCGGGGCACGATTCCTTCATAGTAGACTCTGTGCAGCGAGTGCAATTCCAGTTTTTACGATAATAACTATGTAAGCCTATGTGGCGGACGCCACAATCACTTCGGCACCGGCGCTGTCTCGCTCTGCATAATTGCCTCACTCAGCTCCGGCGCACCTCGCTCAGCATGATTGCCCCTATGCCGAGTCAGCCGGCAGGCAAGTGTGGCGAGGTCCGCGACGCGAAAGATAAGAATGCAGCCGTCGGCCAATCAGCACATCTCAACCGCAAACGACCCAGCAAACGACTTTACCCATTTTGTATTTATGCCGCATTTTCCGCCGAAAATACACACTTCACAGTCTTCTCTGCAACTTGAGTTTAATTCTCCTGTCTGCTCAGGGCCTAGGGCTCTCACAATTACCTCGCCCTAGGCCTCTCCACATTGGTGACCCCGGAAACGACATGGAATCCAACGCAGCCACCCTCTTCACTGAAGTGAATGCCGCCTCCATCTGCCTTCCACCCTTCTCACCAAATGGATCCCTTACATGGTTTCGGCGAGCCGAAACCCAGTTCAGGCTTAAGAACATAGTGAAGGCGACCACCAAAGCAGACCACGTCGTGGCCGTTTTACCCGAGGAAGTCTTTCACCGGATTGCCCCCTGGTTAGACAGCCAGCCAGACGACATCGACTACGATACGCTGAAGCAGGAGCTGTTGAAGGAGTTTTCTCTTTCCCCATCTGAGAGGGCGCGACAGATCCTCAACATCCCCAACACACCGCTTGGAGACCGGACTCCAAAACAAGTCTGGCAGGAAATCACCGCCCTATGCCGCCTCCCCACCAAAGATGCAGAAGGAAAATTCCACGAAGTGGACCTTAAGAAAGAAATTTGGCTCCGCTCTCTCCGCGGCAACATCAGGGAGAAACTCCACGACGCGAACGAGACGGCCATCGAAGTCCTCCTCACCAGAGCCAACACATTGGTGGAAGCTCATCGGCAAGCCCGTCCTCAGTCAGCAGCCCCCATTTTCCCGTCGGCCGGTACCGACAACAACGCGGCCACAATCCCGATCAACGCAGCAACTGCCCGAGGGACCAACACGAACCGGAGGCCCTTCGCCCGTTACCTTGCCGCAGACGGTATCTGCTCGTACCACAAGCGGTTCGGCAACGCGGCCTACCATTGCCTCAACGGATGTAGGTGGAAGCCTCGAAGACGTCCACAACAACGTGGAAGGTGGCCACTACACAACCCGGCCATAACAGTGAACAACGCAGTCAACCGCCCCCGACACCCAGCTCTTCCTCACTACAGACGCCAGCATGACCAGCCCCTCGTCGTGCCCAGAGATTTTTTCCACAACAACAACCCGAGCGACACTCAGCGAGAGGACCTCCGCCAGGGAGCCCGGAAATTCACTGCCAGTAGACCTACCCGTCGCTCTCATCACCCACCCTACACCCCAGCAGGACGGCCGAGTTCGCCCTTCCACCATGATGGCGGCACCTACACGAGATCCGGACCCCATTCTCGTCCGCGCAGGATCCTCACTCTGAAGTCCTTTCTTCCTTGATAGGGGGAGGCATTGTGGCGGACGCCACAATCACCTCGGCACCGGCGCTGTCTCGCTCTGCATAATTGCCTCACTCAGCTCCGGCGCACCTCGCTCAGCATGATTGCCCCTATGCCGAGTCAGCCGGCAGGCAAGTGTGGCGAGGTCCGCGACGCGAAAGATAAGAATGCAGCCGTCGGCCAATCAGCGCATCACAACCGCGGACGACCCTGCAGTATTACTACACCCTACTTGTATATATACCGCATTTCTTGACGGAAATAGACAGACTTCTCCGCACTTCAGCGTTTACTTCACCTTACCTCCACAAGACCTTAGCTCTTAATTACCTCGCTGAAGGTCTCTCCACACCTACATAAAGCATGATGTCTGCAGTGCATTACCCTTATTGCAACAGAATCAACTCCATCAGTTAGTTACATGTTACATATTCACCAAGACCTTAAAACTATAGAAGTATAAATTCCAGCATTACTGAGGACAATATATCGAACATTGAGAGAAGGCGTCATTAAAGTGAGTTAGAATCAGTTATAAAATGTATGGCATTTAGCGAATTCCATGTAGAGCGGTCAGGTAGGTGAGTAAAGCAGGTCATTGACATGTATGTGTGAATAAGCGAATGGTTAATGCGGCAGGTGCTGTTTCAAAAGAACGCAACATGTTTAAAATCAAAGAATGTAAGTGGACACAATCAGTACCGAAGTAATTACAAATACATATACCGTATTAGAGAGAAAGAACGATAACGGAAATTTGTAACCAATAAATAAGAATGTTATACACGGGGGCAACCGAACATTACAATAATTGATTAAACTGAAGTGTGGTTATTTGCTTTGAGAAAAAATAAAGCATGCTAAACTGTGCAGTGTGAGGACGACAATAATATGATTGAGAAAAAAAAACGCAAATAACAATAATATTATACCAATTAAAGAATGGTTAGGACAGGGGAATAAGGTGTGAGGTGAGAGTTTGTTCCGAGTCTGATCTTAGTGTGTGACTTCGTTTGTGTAGTTAAACAATTATTAACAGTGAGAAATTTTGTAATATAGAGTTGGTAGTATGTGTATGTTAAAAAAAAGTCAACTTATATGCAAGGCGTGGGCGGGTTTAGAGAGGGGAATCATCAATCTGGCACTAATGAAGTACACTTGCTCTTAATAGCAGCGAGGAACTATTGGTGGTTTAAAGTAGGTGTGACATCATGGTTGTGCTAATGAAGGTTCACGAAGACTTAGCAAGGCAGGTGAGCTGGATTGGTGAGTGTGGCGGCATAGAGTACGAGGATGCTCCTTCAACGACTTCGTCGGGAGGCAGCAGAGGCGTGAGTAGGCAGAACAAAGTAGTGTGTCAGACATGATGTAGGTAGGCGTGGATCAGAAGAGGACTTAGTAGCGATGGCTGGGTGTTTAAGGCGGTGAGGCACTTCGGCATGAGCTTATCTTGGCAACAGGAACATTCGGCGATGTGAAGTTTACACCGCTGGCCACCAGATGTCAACATAAGAAGTTGGGGCATAGAGCAAGTGAATGAAAAGTGACTTTGCTGGAGGGTTTATTGGGGAAGGTATATGTGAAACCCTTCGAGAGACCCGTACCCCTGGTGACGAGCAAGACCATCGTCTGTCTGTCGTCCCCCGTAAAAAAAAACCACTTGGTGACGGAGCAAGACCATCGTCTGTCTGTCGTTCTGCCATATTTCTCCGTCTGCTCTCTCCCTTCTTGTCTGATGACCGTGTCCTTTTATCTGCTCCGGGAGATGTTTGTTTCAGCCTAGACAAAGGGAGGTGAGTTCAAAGGGCTCGCTCGAGGGGGAGATGTAAGTCACCTTAGGTCAACCAGGCTCAGGTGTTGGGGGGGCTTAGTTGCAAAAATTCGGCTGCTTCCTCTGGTGATGTAAATACAAGACTGCGACGGGAAGGTACAGCCGTTTCGACCACGGACGGATATGTGGAACGATGTTGGTTAGCATAACAAAACATATATATACACATAATATATCCTGTGTGTGTGTGTGTATATCTTCATATTGGATACTGATCTACACTGACCACACATGGGCGCACATGCTCACGAAGGAAACACCGCACGCACATTCTCTTCTACCTACAGGGTCACAGTCTTCTGCAAAACGATGCCGACGGTCATGTTGGTTGTACCTTACTTAACGAAACTTTGTATCGATATCTGAACATGCAAAGAAGCTAACTGGAAGTGTAAGCAACGATAGTGAGTAAAATTTCCAAACATGGATTGACGTTCTTGATATCGGAAAAGAAAACAACCGGACTGCCTTACACCTGCTTAAAGCTTCGATCTATTGTTCGCATTCTCGTTTCTTGATACGAGTTTTTATACAAGTAAACAATTCAAAGCATTTAGGAGCCTCCAGACCTACAATCAAATGGTTTCAGGTTTCATTACAAGCGTGCAAGGGCAGATAATAGCAAACAAATATGTAGTTCTGGCAAAGGTTAGAGATTCACAACGAATTAAAGACCCTTCTGTTACTTTATGGGTCATGACACACAAAGGAGGAACAACTATTTGTGCACATTTGCACTGGATGCATGCAGGATTAAGAGAATGTTTGCTCTCACTATTGCATGTGTCCTGTTTTATTTAGAAACTTGCGACAAGAATGACTGGAAAACTTTCAATGTATTGCAGTTAATGCAATTGGGTTTTACCAACAAATGTCAAAGAGGTTACATGTGACAAGGCCAAGAATATTAATTTTACTTCAGCCAGAAAGCTCAAAACTAACTTGGACAAAACCATTATGATTACTTAACTTTAACTTTAAGTAAAATGTGTTCGTTGATTTGAAACAAGGAAAGTGTTGAAAATGCCAGTTTTCTTCACTAATATCAACTAATACTAATGTGTGTTGCGCGGAGAATATGATACCTACATATGGCGGTTAGTAACCGTTGCTAAGAATGTTGTCACGTGGGTGAAAAGATCGTATTCATCAACCCATTTCTCTATGTTGCTGTCTCATTCTACTCATACACACACACATACACACAGGGACATAACTGATACATACACACATTCACATCATACACACACACATTACGTGTTTATGTATGTGTGTGTGTGGTAAGAGCCGGATTGTTGGCCTTCACATAGA
>NW_020871914.1:0-5000 GCF_003789085.1 Penaeus vannamei
AGAGAGAGAAAGAGCGGAGAAAGAGAGGAGAGAGGGAGAGAGCAGGAGAGAGAGAGGAGAGGGAGACGAGAGAGAGAGAGGGGGAGAGAGAGAGAGAGAGAGAGAGAGGAGAGAGAGAGAGAGAGAGAGACACCAGAGAGAGAGACAGCCAGAAGAGAGAAAGAGACAGACACGAGAGACAGAGGACAGACAGAACAGACAGACAGCCAGAGAGAAGAGAGAAAAAAAAAAAAAATATATATATAGAGAGAGAGAGATTTGAATATATGTTCCCCCGCCCCCCTGTGTTGACATGGTTTGGCAAACGTGCAATTTTTTCCGCGAACAGTTAGTGCCCCAGTTACAGTTCGATTTGGGCCGCCGCTCGGTGGTACAAATACGGATGGTGATGATTAGGTGTGAGATGATGATAATAGATGATAATGATAATAAATAATAATTGATGATAATAGATATAATGATAATAAATAATAAATGAATAATAATAATAATAATAATAATAAAATAATGGTAAATGAAATAATAATGATAAATGGAATAATTAATGATAAAATAAATAATAATAAAAATATAATAATAATAAATAATGGTAAATGAAATAATAATGATATAATAAATAACAATAAATAATGATAATAATAAATAATGGTAATAGAAAATAATGATGATAAAGGCCAATGAGCCGCGATGTGAATGATAATGAAAATGATAATCATCATAATCAATCATATTCACAATTGATGAGGATAATGATAAGTATGATAAACATATTGAGGATTGTTAATGATGATAAAATGGTGATAATGATGATAATGATGATGACGATAGTAATGACAATGATAGGGAAAATTATTATCATTCTTATTATTATTATTATGATGATGAATAATGGACAATAGCAGTAATGATGACTTTAATGATTGTTTATTATTTATTATTATCATCATCAGTTTTGTTATTACCAAGATCATTATTATTATTTTTATTAGTGTTTTTGCTATCGTTATCATTATCATTATTAGTTTCATTGTCATTGTCTTTGTTTATCTTTTGTTGATGTAGTTATCTGCATCATTATTATTATTAGGAGAAGTAGCGGTAATGATAAGGATGATGATACGATAATAATGAAATTATGTTCGTGATAAAAATAATAATGACGATAATGCTTGCTTGATGCTGTTCTTGTTCTTTTTTTTTTTAGTTTTTCCGTTCTTGTCTTTTGTTCTTGTTGTTCTCACTGTTGCTACTTTCTTGCATTTCTTCCTGTCCTTGTTGTAGTTCTTAATGTCTTTGTTTTTTGTTCTTGCTTTCCCGCTATTGTGTTTTTTGTTTTCTTGTTTTTTTCCCGTTCTTATCCTTGCTTTTGTTCTTGCTGTTCTCACTGTTGCTACTTCCTTGCATTTCTTCCTGTTCTTGTTCTGCTTCTTAGTTGTCTTTGTTTTTGTTCTTGCTTTCCCACTATTGTTCTTGTTTTCTTGTTTTTTCCATTCTTATCCTTGCTTTTGTTCTTGCTGTTCTCACTGTTGCTACTTTCTTTCATTCTTCCTGTTTTCTATATCTTTGTTTTTTGTTCTTGCTTTCCCGCTATTGTTTCTTGTTTTTTTCCCGTTCTTATCCTTGCTTTTGTTCTTGCTGTTCTCACTGTTGCTACTTTCTTGCATTTCTTCCTGTTCTTGGTGTTCTTATTGTCTTGTTTTTGTTCTTGCTTTCCCGCTATTGTTCTTGTTCTCGTTTTCTTGTTTTTCCCCGTTCTTATCCTTGCTTTTGTTCTTGCTGTTCTCACTGTTGCTACTTTCTTGCATTTCTTCCTGTTCTTGTTGCTGTTCTTATCGTCTTTGTTTTTTGTTCTTGCTTTCCCACTATTGTTCTTGTTCTTGTTTTCTTGTTTTTCCCCGTCTTATCCTTGCTTTTTTCTTGCTGTTCTCACTGTTGCTATTTCCTGCATTTCATCCTGTGGTTGCTGTTCTTAGTATCTTTGTTTTTTTGTTCTTGCTTTCCCCTATTGTTCTTGTTTTCTTGTTTTTTTTCCCGTTCTTATCCTTGCTTTGTTCTTGGTGTTCTCACTGTTGCTACTTTCTTGCATTCATCCTTCCTTTTGCTGTTCTTCGTATCTTTGTTTTTTGTTCTTGCTTTCCCGTTATTCTTGTTTTCTTGTTTTTCCCTTCTTATCCTTGCTTTTGTTCTTGCTGTTCTCACTGTTGCTACTTTCTTGCATTTCTTCCTGTTCTTGTTGTAGTTCTTAATGTCTTTGTTTTTTGTTCTTGCTTTCCCACTATTGTTCTTGTTTTGTTTTTCTTGTTTTCCCGTTCTTATCCTTGCTTTTGTTCTTGCTGTTCTCACTGTTACTACTTTCTTTCATTTCTTCCTGTTCTTATTATCTTTGTTTTTTGTTCTTGCTTTCCCACTATTGTTCTTGTTCTTGTTTTTTCCCGTTCTTATCCTTGCTTTTGTACTTGCTGTTCTCACTGTTGCTACTTCCTTGCATTTCTTCCTGTTCTTGTTGCTGTTCTTAGTATCTTTGTTTTTTGTTCTTGCTTTCCCACTATTGTTCTTGTTTTTGTTTTCTTGTTTTTCCCCGTTCTTATCCTTGCTTTTTGTTCTTTCTGTTCTCACTGTTACTACTTCTTTCATCTTCCTGTTCTTGTTGCTGTTCTTAATGTCTTGTTTTTTGTTCTTGCTTTCCCGCTATTTGTTGTTCTTGTCTTCTTGTTTTATTCCGTTCTTATCCTTGCTTTGTACTTGCTGTTCTCACTGTTGCTACTTTCTTGCATTTCTTCCTGTCTTGTTGCTGTTCTTAATGTCTTTGTTTTTTTTCTTGCTTTTCTTGTTCTTTTTTGTTCTTGCTCTCCCGCTATTGTTCTTGTTTTTGTTTATGCCCTGGTTTCCTTTTGCTTGCATGCTTGGGGTCCGTGACGTGCGTGCGCCAAAGCAATGGCTTGGCAACAAGTTTTGCGCATTCTCCGTGCAGAGTTTGCAGAACTGGTTATGCAACTGCTGCTCTCTGTATCTCTGCCGTGGCGCGTGTGGGAGAGGGAGCGAGGGGGGGGTGGAGAGGTGGATATTAAAAGGGGAGTGGAAGCAAGGAGGAGGAAGAAGGGGGTAGAGAAGAGAAGAGAGGAGAGAGGAAGGGAGGAGTGGAAAGAGGAGGGCAGGAGAAGGAAAGGGGAGGAGAAGGGATAGAGGAGAGAGGAAGGGAGGGAGGTAGAGAAGGTGGATATTAAAAGGGAGGTGGGATAGGTGGGAGGAGTGGAAGGAAGGGGGAGGAGAGGGCGAAGAGAAGAGAAGAGAAGAGAGAGAGAGAGGAAGGGGGGTTGGAGAGGGTGTAGGTGGAAAGGAGTGTGGGAGAGGAGGGAAGAGAGAAAAAGAGAAGCAGAGAGAGGAGAGAAGAAGGGAGGAGTGGAAAGGAGTGGAGGGGAGGAGAAGGAAGGGGATGGAGAGAGAAAAGAGAGGAGAGGTAGAGGTAGGAAGAAATGGAAAGGAGTGGGAGAGAGGAGGAAGGAAATGGAGGATAAAGGAAGAGAAAGAGAAGAGAGGAGAGGAAGGGAGGGGAATGGAAGGGAAGACGTGGAGTGGAGGAGTGGTTATTGATGATACTAATGACGATACTATGACGATGGTTTATTGATATTATTATTATAATTTCCATTTCGAAAGACCGTGCGCGCAGACAAAAGGAGGGGGGAGGGCAGAAAGAGAAAAAAGGGAGCAGAAACAAAAAGGTAGAGAAAAAATAGGGGATACAATAAACAAAAAAAGGGGTAAGGTGAACATAAACGAGAGAGAGAAAAAAAAAAACAGAGAGAAGACAAGAACAAAATAAGGAAGAAGGGCACCTGCTGAGGATAATAATGGGAAGGAGAGAAAATGATAATGATAGTAAAATGTAGTAAATTTGAACGAAGATTTGTGATATCGATTCGATTGTACTTCAGGTTTCGATAAAAATGTTACATGGAATTTCAAATGACCCAGTTATATTGCTTCAGTTTACGTACACCAAACGGCTTGTTTTAATTCTCATGAATAAGTTATTTGCTGTAGATTCATATAAGCCAATTTAAAATGTTTGATGTTAGACTGATAATTTGCTTCAATTTGTATATATCATTTCCTTCGATTTTTATGAATGAATGATAGATCTTGATTTAAATAAACGAATCAACTCAATTCTTATGAACCAATCAGCTGATTCATTTTTTATGAACCAATCAGCTGATTCATTTTTTTGAACCAATCAGCTGATTCATTTTTATGAACCAATCAGCTGATTCATTTTTTATGAAACCAATCAGCTGATTCATTTTTTTATGAACCAATCAGCGCATTTTCCAATCAGAACCAATCAGCTTGATTCATTTTTATGAACCAATCAGCTGATTCATTTTTTTGAACCAATCAGCTGATTCATTTTTTATGAACCAATCAGCTGATTCATTTTTTTATGAACCAATCAGCTGATTCATTTTTTATGAACCAATCAGCTGATTCCATTTTTATGAAACCAATCAGCTGATTCATTTTTTATGAACCAATCAGCTGATTCATTTTTTATGAACCAATCAGCTGATTCATTTTTTTATGAACCAATCAGCTGATCATGAACCAATCAGCTGATTCATTTTTGAACCAATCAGCTGATTCATTTTTTATGAACCAATCAGCTGATTCATTTTTTATGAAACCAATCAGCTGATTCATTTTTTATGAACCAATCAGCTGATTCATTTTTATGAACCAATCAGCTGATTCATTTTTTTGAACCAATCAGCTGATTCTTTTTTATGAACCAATCAGCTGATCATTTTTTATGAACCAATCAGTTGATTCATTTTTTATGAACCAATCAGCTGTTTCATTTTTATGAACCAATCAGCTGATTCATTTTTTATGAACCAATCAGCTGTTTTGATACAGGAAGAGGGCGTGGTTATGACGTGGAAAATATATATTTTTTTCCATATTGCTTTTCTTCTTGTCTGCTTGTTTGCCTGCGTTTA
>NW_020871914.1:10000-14760 GCF_003789085.1 Penaeus vannamei
TATGAATGTTGCTGCAGGTCGAGCTTGCTGGGTCCTTCCGAAGTCTGGATTTCCGAACCGAGTACAGCCTGTTTTTTTTCTGGGGTGGAGGGGGGGGGGTTGGAGGTTGGAGTTTTTCCGTACGTAGTCGCTCTTTGTTCTTCTTTTTTATCTTCTTTTTCTTCTCCTTTTCTTATTTTTCTCTTTTCTTCTCGTCCTCTTTCTCTGTCTCTTCGCCCTCTCCACCTACCCTACCTAAACGCCCCCTTCCTCCCCCACCCTTACCTTCCTCCCTCCACCCTCATAAAGTTCCCCAACCCTCCTCCCCTCCATCCTCCCACCCACCTTCCACCCCTCCCTCCCTCACCTTCCACCATCCTTCCCACCCCCACTCTCAACCCCCCCACCCCCCATCTTCACCTCCTTTCCGCCCCTCCCGACCCACCTAAACGCCCCCCACCCCCACCCTCCACCTTCCGCC
The DNA here is from genome assembly GCF_003789085.1 of Penaeus vannamei. Classification (NCBI taxonomy): domain Eukaryota; kingdom Metazoa; phylum Arthropoda; class Malacostraca; order Decapoda; family Penaeidae; genus Penaeus; species Penaeus vannamei. The sequence goes on from NW_020871914.1 coordinate 10,461, forward strand.
CCCCCCCTTCCCCATTTTCTTGCAAGCAGCCTCGTTCGTCCTCTTCGTTGTCTCTCCTGGTGTCTCTCGCCATGTAAGACTTGAAAGATTCCTTCATTACCGGGAATTTCGCTCCGGGTGCCCGGCCATTGTGCAAGAATAATGCTTAAACCCCCTTTTGTGTATTGTTATTTTTTCTTTTCTTTCTTTTCTTTTTTTGTGGGTGGGGGGGTGGGGTGGAGAGTAAGAGGGGGTGGGGGAGTTGGAGAGTAGGGTGGAGAGGTAGGGAGGGGCTGGGTGCGAGAGGTAGGGAGGGGGTGGGGTGGAGAGGTAGGGAGAGGGGTGGGGTGGAGATGTAGGGAGGGTAGTGGGTGGAGAGGTTAGGAGAGGGGGTGCGAGAGTGGAGAGGTAGGGGGTGGGGTGTGGAGAGGTAGGGACGGGGTGGTCTTTGGAGAGGTAGGGAGGTGGGTGGAGAGGTAGGGAGAGGGTGGTGGAGATGGTAGGGAGGGGGTGGTGGGGTGAGAGGTGAGGGAGGGGAAGGTGGGGTGGACGAGGTAGGGAGGGGGGTGGTGGGTGGAAGGTAGGAGGGGGGTGGGGTGAGAGGTAGGGGGTGGCTTTGTGAGAGTGGAGAGGTAGGAGAGGGGGGTGGGGTGAGAGTAGGGAGGGGGTGGGGTGGAGAGGTAGGGAGAGGTGGTGCGCGGTGCGAGAGCGTAGGGAAGGCGGGGTGGCTGGAGAGGTAGGGAGGGGCGGGTGCTGAGGTGGAGAGGCTAGGGGTGGGGGGGTGGAGAGGTAGGAGGGGGTGGGGTGGCAGAGGTACGAGGGAGGGTGTGGGTGGAGAGGTAGGGGCGTGGCGTGGGGTGGAGAGAGTAGGGAGGGGTGGCGTGGAGAGGTAGAGGGGATGGGGCTGGAGACGGTAGGGAGCAGGGGTGGGCAGTGGAGCAGGTAGGGAGGGAGAGTGGTGGTTGAGAGAGTAGGGAGGGGTGGGAGCTGGAGAGTAGGGGTGGGGATGGGGTGGAGAGGTAGGAGGGGGTGGTGGTGGAGAGGTAGGGAGGGGTGGGGTGGAAGAGGTAGGGAGAGGGTGGGTGGAGAGGTAGGGAGGGGGTGCGGGTGGAGAGGTAGGAGGCGGGTGGGTGGAGAGGTAGGGAGGGGGGGTGGGGTGGAGAAGGATAGAGGGGGCGATGGGGTGGATGAGGTAGGGAGTGTGGTGGGGGGTGGTAGAGGTAGGGAGGGGGGTGGGGTTGCGAGGGTAGGGAGGGGGGTGGGTGGAGAGGTAGGGAGGGGTGGTGGGGGGTGGAGAGGTAGGGAGGGTGGGGTTGCGAGAGGTAGGGAGGGGCGGTGGCCGACGTCGCGAGGACAGGGTAGCGGAGGACGGGGTGCGCGGGTGGAGAGGTAGGGAGAAGGTGGGGTGGAGAGGTAGGGGGGGGGTGGGTGGAGAGGTAGGGAGGGGGTTGAGACGGTGGAGCGGGTGGGTGGGGTGTGGAGAGGTAGGGAGGGTGGCGTGGGAGCAGGGTAGGGAGGGGGATGGTGGGGTTGGAGAGTAGGGAGGGGGTGGTGCGAGAGGTAGGGAGGGGGCGCAGGTGGGGTGGAGGAGTAGGGTGGGGTGAGGGTGGAGACGGTAGGGAGGGTGCGGGTGGGGTGGAGACGGTAGCAGGGCGTGGGGTGGCAGAGGTCAGGGAGGGAGTGGGGTGCGAGAGGTAGGGCAGGGGGGTGGCGGGTGTGGAGAGGTAGGGAGGGGTGCGGTGGGAGGCTAGGAGGGGTGGGGTGAGAGGTAGGAGGGGGTGGGGGTGGGAGAGGTAGGGAGGGGCGACGGTTGGGTGGAGAAGGAGGAGCGGGGGTGGCGGTGGAGGAGGCTTATAGCGGGAGGGGCGGTGGTGGAGCAGGTAGGGAGGGGGTGGGTGGGGTGGAAGAGTAGGAGGGGGTGGGGTGGAGATGGTAGGGGAGGGGGTGGGGCTGGAGAGGAAGGGAGGGGGGTGTTACGAAATACTCTGGGAGGTTTAGTATTATTTTTTTCTTTCTTTCTTTTTTTTTGTATCATGGAATTCTGTCACAGAGCGGCGTTATTACATTTACATTCATCATCGTTATCATTATCCTTAGCTTCATGATCGTAGTTTTTTAGGATGTGTGTGTGTGCGCGCGCGTGTGCGTTTGTTTGGGAGAGGATAATTTCTCTATCTGCCTATCTCCTTCCTCTCTCTTTCCCTATTCCAGATTCATTTTCTTTTCATAGGTTTATTAGTCTCTTCCTCGTCCCCTCTTCGCCTTCCCTTCCCCTCCCTTTTTTCCCCCTCACATCCCTCCCTCTCCTTCCCCTTTCCCTTAATTCCTCCCTACCCTCCTTTCCCTTTTCCCTTTATTTCCCTCTCTCTCCTCCCTTCCCTTCTTTCTCCTTATCCTTCCAGACGTTCACTTTTTTAACTAAAGATATTTACACTTTTTTTCTGTTTTATCTTTCTCTGTGTTGCTCTCGTCTCTAGTTTGATAAAAAAAAATTACCGAATCTATCAGTTAGTCAATAAATATTAATCTACCTATCTATATCTATCTATCTATCTATCTATCTATCTATCTATATATATATATATATATATATATGTATATAATATATATATATATATATATATATACATATATTATATCTATTAATCTGTCTATCTATTTATATATATATATACACACACACATATATATGTGTGTGTGTTGGTGTTGTGGTGGTGTGTGTGTGTGTGTGTGGGTGTGTGTGTGTGTGTGTGTGTGTGTGTGTGTGTGTGTGTATGTATATTATATATATATATATATATGTATATATATATATATATATATATATATATATATTATATATATATTATATATATTATGTCGAGATTATTTCTTTATTCGACATTTAAAAAGGTGCACTGTTTCTGATTTCAAAGATGTACGTTCGTCTCTTGAAAACATTTGTTCATATATTTTCATAAATCTAAAGGCATACCAATTATAGCAAAATTTACTGATAGATAGATATACAGATAATGGATAGATATATACATAGTTTTATGTAAATAGTTTTTCTGTTACATATAGAGAGAAGAGATGTAGTTTACATGCATAAGTTTCTGTCTTATCTCTCTCTCTCTCTCTCTCTTCTCTCTCTCTCTCTCTCTCTCTCTCTCTCTCTCTCTCTCTTCTCTCTCTCTCTCTCTCTCTCTCTCTCTCTCTCTCTCCTCTATATATATATATATATATATTAATATATATATATATATATATATATATATATATATATATATATATATATGTACAGAAAATTATGCATGTGCAAACACATCATTCTCTCTACATATGTAACAGAAAACTATTTACATAAAACTATATATCTATCCTCCTATCTGTATATCTATCCATCAGTATTTTTGACAGAGAAGAAAATGCATATAAAGCCGTGCCACCTGGTGCAAGCTCTGAGTGCCACGTGGTGCAAACCTTGAGGTGAACACGCAGTGCCATCATCGCGTCCTTGCAATCTCGCGCAATTTAGTAAATCTGGCACATTTTGTACAATTGTAGTACGGGGGTTTTGTTGTCAGTGCGCCCTTTCCACGCCCGCATCCTTAAATCGGGCGTGTGTGTGTGTTTTTTTTTCTCCTTTTTTTGCCTGTCTCTCTCTGTCTGTCTCTTGTCTATCTGCTCTCTCTCTCTCTCTCCTCTCTTCCTCTTCTCTCTCCTCTCGGTCCCTCTTCCTCTCTTCCTCTCTCTCCTCTCTCTCTCCTCTCTCTCACTCTCTCATCTCTCTCTTCTCTCTCTTCTCTCTCTCTCTCTCTCCTCTCTCTCTCTCTCTCTCTTCTCTCTCTCTCTCAATCTCTCTCTCTCTCTCTCTCTCTCTCTCTCACTCTCTCTCCCTCTCTCTCTCCCTCTGCCTCTCCCTCTCCCTCTCCCTCTCCCTTCTCCCTCTCGCCTCTCCCTCTGTCGTCTGTTGATGTTGACTGTTCTAATTACTGTTTTTATAATAGTCATTCATCTTGTTTACTGTTTTGGCTATTTGTTATCATCATTGGTTTGAGGTAGGGAGAGGGATTGTGTGTATATATAATATATATATATATATATATATATATATATATATTATATATATATTATCCATCTGCTTTATTTATTTACCATTTGCTTTCCCTCTTTCGATTAATGGTCAAAATATACTATATATGTATATATATTTTTTTTTTATTCTATACAATTCTTATTCTTTCACGGATTTTTTTTCTTTATTCATGGAAGTTAGATAAAAATAAGTAATATGTGTAAGATGAATGTAATAGCACACACACACACAACACACACA
>NW_020871915.1:5000-32500 GCF_003789085.1 Penaeus vannamei
GGCTAACCAAAAGGCAACATTTGTTTGGAGTCGTGATCTCTGCTAATCAAAAGCACCAAATACATCTTTTTTTCTTATACTCTCATTCTTAAACTTTCATGGGCTATCTTCAGTCAGCTCCAAGGATCACTTACGTCTTGGGTTTAATAATATTATTTCTATTAAAAATTCTGGTTCTATCAATTATTTATTTTATTATATTTTGTTTTATGTATTTTATGTATTTATCTGTAATAATATTTAACCAACTCAAAAATATCAAAGCTAAACTAACCAACGCTGTATCCATAAATACTATATCCTCCTTGCCGGGATGATAACAATGTAAATAAAAAACAAAAACTATGTGATGTGGATAACGTCAAAATGAGTAACATGCGGAATAAGGAAAGAAGAAAACGAATCTCAAGGGTCCGGGGGGTAGCGGCGGTGTCTATTCATGAGACAACATTCCCAGAAATTGATAGGACTTTGCAAGAAGAGGGAGGGAGGGTAAGAAGAGTAGAAGGGAGGAGAGGGGTGAGAGAGAGGGAGAAGGATAGGGAGAAGGAAGAAGATGGAGGGAGAGAAGAGAGTAAAGAGAGTTGAGGGACAGGACGAGAGGAAGATGGGGAGAGAGAGGGAGAAGAAGAGGGATGGAGGGAGGGGAAAAAAATGACTAGAAGGGAAAGGAGAGGAGAGTTAGGAGACGAGAGGAAGAGAGAGATATTAGAAGCGGGGAGGGAGAGGAGAGAAGGATAGAAGTGAGGAGGGGGCGAGACTATGTTGCAAGAGAGCGACGAGCAAGAGACAACGAAGGAGACGGAAAGCAAGATGAGATGGGGAGGAAGGTAGAGGACGGGAAAGGAATAGACAGCAGTGCAGTTGAGAGGGAGAGAGGGAGAAGGAGAACTAGGGAGAGAGAGAGGTGAGCGGGGTAGGGAGGGAGAGAAGAGGGAGAAGAAGAGGGATGGAGGGAGCGGAAGAGGATAAAAGGGATGGAGAGGGAGAAATGGAAGGATAGGGGAGAAGAGGACGCAGGAAGGGTGGGAGGGAGAGAGAGAAGGGAGAGGGGAGAAGAAGGAAGTGGAGGGTATGGATATGGAGAAGGAGAGATATGTGAGAGAAGGGAGGGAGACGACAAAAGAAGACACAGACAAACAGACAGGTAGAGAGAGAAAAGAACAGAAACAGAAACAGAAAGGCAAAGAGATAAAGGAGACGACATTAAAAAAAAAAAAAAAAAAAAAAAAAAAAAAAAAAAAAAAACAGCAGAGAAGAGATGGGCGTCGGTACGGGCGGGTTGGCTGTGACCGGATATGGGCGTCGTCATCACCAAATCCATAAAAGAGATGATGCGTGTGTGATCTGCAAGCTCGCACAATGCCCCACCATTACACCCGCTTCTGGAACTCGAAATTGCGGATTGCAGAACCATTTTTGTTTGTGTGGATTTGCCTTTTGTTTTTGCTATTTTTTTATTTATTTTGGTTTGTCTTATGTCTTTATGTATTGATAGGGATTGTTATCTGGGCTTCATTCATAACAGTATCGCAGCGACCGTATAGCCGAATGGGCAGCAGCATCGTCATCGATATCATCGATCGCGTCATCTCTTATCCAACCATCATCTCCCTGCATCATTGTCAGTCATTATCAGGAAGGTCGGTGAGGGGGATGACGCATCAGGATCGTCGGCATCGTTATCCTCATCCATGGTCATCATTCGATTTCTCGACAGGTTGGTCGGATCACCAGTGCACGATAGGAGCGTCAAAGCGAGCGCTATTGCCAGTTCATCACAAGTGCGAGCTAGTCTATCTTCATGAGCCAGCTCTGCCACCACGCAACACCAATCTCCATGCATTCTGATCATCTATCAGTCACTCCCCACCACCTGAGCCACATAGATGTAGCGCGGCCTTCGCCATCACCAACTGATGCCATAATCATATACCTCACTGTATCTCATCACAAAAATAAAAACATAATAAAAGAGATCCGAAAGGAGTGTAAACACAGAGAAGAAGAGTGGACCTTGGTGCGTAATCTTGAGTTACTTTTTGAACTTTACGGTAGCTAGGTTCAGAGCCCCAATCGCCTTCGGTGGAAAAGTGGGCGGGTGTGCTTGTCTTCTGTCTCTTCCTCTCTCTTTACTGATCTATCCTACGCATGGTGCTCTTATGGTTCATCTTATTGCCTTGGCTCCTTTCTACGCTACTTGGGTTTATTTCTCTCTCTCTCTGGTTTATCCTTATTGACTGCTCGTCATGTCTGTCGTACGGGTTGTAGCAAGCGTCCATGTGCTCGCGTGTCTCTGTCCTGTCTGCTCTGCTCCTCTCTCTCTCTCTCTCTCTCTGCTTCGCCCGTCATCTCGCGTCCGATGCTCTACGTACGTCTCATCCTNGTTCTCTCTCTGTTTATTTCTCTCTCTCTCTCTGTTATATCTTTCTCTCTTTCTCTGTCTCTTGTCTGTCTGTCTGTCTCTGTCTCTGTCTCTGTCTCTGTCTCTGTCTCTGTCTCTGTCTCTGTCTCTCTCTCTCTCTCTCTCTCTCTCTCTCTCTCTCTCTCTCTCTCTCTCTCTCTCTCTCTCTCTCTCTCTCTCTCTCTCTCTCTCTCTCTCTCTCTCTCTCTCTCTCTCTCTCACTATATATATATATATATATATATAATATATATATATATATATATATATATATATATATATATATATATATATCTATATATATATATATATATATATATATATATATATATATATATATATATTATATATATATATATATGTATATATTATATATATAATATTATATATATATATATATATATATAATATATATATATATATTATGTGTGTGTGTGTGGTGTGTGTGTGTGTGTGTGTGTGTGTGTGTGTGTGTGTGTGTGTGTGCGTGTGGTGTGTGTGTGTGTGTGTGTGTGTGTGTGCGTGTGTGTGTGTGTGTGTGTGTGTGTGTGTGTGTCTATATCTATCTATCTATATCTATCCATCGACTTATCTATCAATATATCAATTTATCCATCTTTCTCCTTCTCTATCTATCCACCCATGTACTCATCTATTCAACTGTACACACCTTTTTTTTTAACTATGAAAAGTCCTCATCATCAGTATAATTTTCTTGTCTCGTTAAACTCGATTTCCTTCGAACTTTTCCCCATTTTAACGACAAACCGCTATGGCTCGTTGGTCATTTCGGAAACACCTGACCTCGTTGACCTGTTTAGGGGTCACCTACTTCCGGTCGGTTGTTGGGGGGGAGGGGAGAGGGGGGAGAGAGGGGGAAGGTTGTTTGGGTGTTTGTGTTGGGGGAGGGGTGGGGGAGAGGTTTTGTGTGTTCGTGTTTGTTTTAGGCGTGTGTATGGTGAGTGAGTGAGTGAGTTGTGTGTGTGTGTGTGTGTGTGTGTGTGTGTGTGTGTGTGTGTGTGTGTGTGTGTGTGTGTTGTGTGTGTGTGTGTGTGTGCGCGCGCGTCTGTGTACGTGTGCGTGCGTGCGTGTGTGTGTGTGTGTGTGTGTGTGTGTGTGTGTGTGTGTGTGTGTGTCTGTGTGTGTGTGTGTGTGTGTGTGTGTGTGTATGTACGCTTGTTGTGTGTGTGTTCTGCGCGTGTGTATAGTGTTTCTCTCTCATTTTTTTTTGTGTACGTATACATGAGCGTATTGCGTACAGACGCACTGACCAGGCATATAACCCGACACACATTATATGTACGCAAATTCCAAAGAGATTTATGCGAAGTGAATAAAGCTATTCGGGAATTATACACTATATCCTGATTGATTGAATGATTGACAGGGACAAAGTAAGGGTTGGGGGGTTGGGGATAGAGGGGGAGGGGGGTGTAGGGATGGAGGGGTGGAGGTTTGGAGGAGGGGGAGGGGTTGGAGGGATAGAGGGGGTGAGGGGATAGAGGTGTAAGGGATGGAGGTGGAGGGGATGGAGGGAAGGGGTGGAGGGGGGAGGGGATAGAGGGAGGGGGAGGGGTGGAGGGAGGAGGGGAGGGAGTGGAGGGAAGGGAGTGTGAAGTGGATGGAGGGGATGTAGGGGTGTGGGGGAGAGGGGATAGATGGGGGGGTGAAGGGGGGGGGAGGGAGAGGAAGTGAGAGAACATTTGCTTTCAAATCCAACCGGAAATGACGTCATCAGCTTCGGTCAGGTGCGCATCAATTACTGGACGTGGAAGGAGGGGAAGGGGGGTGGGGGAAGGGGAGGGGGGTGTTGAGGGAGGGGGCTGAACTGTATTAACATACCGGACCGAAAATGGTATGACTGGTATTTTTGTGTGTGTGTATGCGGTTGTGTGTGTGTGTGTGTGTGTGTGTGTGTGTGTGTGTGTGTGTGTGTGTGTGTGTGTGTGTGTGTGTGTGTGTGTGTGTGTGTGTGTGAGTGTGTTTGTGTGAGTGTGAGTGTGTGTTTATGTGTGCGTGTACATATGTGTGCGCTTATGTGTGTGTGTGCATTTGTGTGTGCGTGTACATATATGTATTCTTGTATATGTACATATGTATCTATTCATTTTTATATGTGAATATGCGCGTGAATGTGACTGAGTCCCTGTGTCTTACGAATATGAATACTATTGTTGCTAACGATCATGATATTAATGATGACGGTAATAATAACCTTAATGACAATGACAATACCGTATCAATACCATTAGTAACTATAAAGATTGGTATTAGTGTTAATTATTATTTAAACAAAAAAATACACGTTAATGATGACAGTGATGATGACAATTAATCGCATAAGAGTTATTAGTGGTTATTAGAACAACGATAACAGGATGATAACAATAACAAAGATTTTGATACTGATAATGAGTGTTAGAGGTAATTATGGTAATATTACAATGATGGTAAAGATGACGGTAGTTACTGTAATTATTACTTGGTGATAAGGAGAATGATAGGATGATAGAAGGATTAATGGTAATTAGGATAACGCTGCAGGTGAGGATGATGATCATGATGAGATTAATGCTAATTAGTAGAGGTAATTGGTGCTGATTCACATCCTGTCCTTGTTTTCCTTATCCTCTCTTCACCCCCTTCCTCCTCAGTGTCTTCCTTTCCTCCTTCTTCCTTCACTTCCTGCCCCTCCCCCCTTCTTCCTCTTCTTCGTGTCATCTTCTACTCTCTCCTCAATCCTTTCGCTCATTTCCCTCCTCGTTTCCTCTTTATTATTTCCTCTTCTCGCCCTTCTTCCTCTTTACGTTTCTGTTTTCTCCTTTTTTCCTCTCTTTTATTTTATTTACGGCCCCTCCTTTTCCATTTTTAAATTTCTTATCTCCCACCATCACCACCATTTACCACCTCCTCCACCACCACCCCACCTCCTCCCCCTTCCCTTCCCTCCCCCTCCTCCACCACCCCTCCTCCTCCTCCTCCACCACCCCTTCCCCTCCCCCTTAAATTCCTCCACCACCACCACCCACCTCCTTCACCACCCCCACCTCCCCCCCACACCACCACCACCGTTCCCAACCGCTAATAATTGTATCGCAAAAGGCCGTCCTTTTTCCCAGCTGACTTGCGGTGCAGCGGCGTCGGCGGCGGGAAACTTAACGGAACCTGAGTCGGGACGGAGAGCTCTGCCCGAAGACGGAAGGTCGGGGGGGGAGGGTTGGGGGAAGGGGGAAGGGGGGAGGGTTGGGGGGTTAGATTGGGGGAGGGTAGGGTGGTAAGGGATGGTGGTTTGATTGGGGAGGGGGGGTAGGGGGGGTTAGATAGGGGAGGGATGGGTAGGGTGGTGAAGGGGAGGTGGGGAAAGGGATGGGGGTTGCATTGGGGAGGGGTAGGTAGGGGTGAAAAGGGTTGGGGGTTGATTGGGAGAGGGGTGGGTAGGGGTGGTTAAGGGATGGGGGGGAAAGGGGGATGGTGGTGAGGGGTGGTGGTGAAGGGGTTGGAGTTTTTTTTGGGGGTAGGGTGGTGAGGGGGAGGGTGAAAGGGGGTGGTGGTGAAGGGTTGGGGGTGAGATTGAGGGAGGGTGGGTAGGGTTGGTGAAGGGGAGGGGGAAAGGGGGATGTGGTGAGAGGGTAGGGTGATGAGGGGGTAGGGTAGTAGGGGGATGTTAGTGAAGGGGTTGGACAGGAATGAGGTAAGGGTGGGTAGGAGGGGTAAGGAAGGGTGGTGAAGGGGTAGGGATGGGGTTCGGGGGAGGGATTGGGGTAGGGGTGGGTAGGGAGGGGAAGGTAGGTGGAGGAACAGGAAGAAGGAAGGAGGGTTGAGGAAGGAGGATGACGAGTGGGAGGGGAGGGGAAGGGGGAAGGGGTGAAGGAATTACAGGGGACTGAAAGGGTTGGGGTTAGGAGAGGGAAGGGGGTGGAAGGAAGGGATGGAATTAAGGGAGGAGAGGGAAGGAGGGGCATGGGAGGAGAGGGGAGAGAGGGGAGGAGAGGGAAAGGGGGAGAGGGAGAGGGGAGAGAGGAAAGGGGGGGAGAGGGAGAGAGGGAGGGGGGAGGGAAAGGGAGAGAGAGAGAGGGGAAAGAGGAAGAGGGGAGAGGAAGGGAGTGAGGGGCAGGGGCATTCTTACTTTTATCTTTACTATGATTATTTTTATTATTATCATCATCATTATTAACACCACCATCCTCATCATGATTGCCACTAGTAGTATTAGTATTGCTATTATTATTATGATTATGATGATTATTATTATTATCATTATTATTACAGTTTTTTGTTTCATGTTGTTGTTATTGCTTTCTTACCATAGGAATGATGGTAATATTATCAATAATAATGATAATGATAATTGATGATAAAGATGATAACAAAATAGTAATAATAACAATAATAAGAATAATTTTTATCAATTTATCACAATCACTGTCGTTATTATCGTCATTATTATGATTGTTATTATTGTCTTTATTGTTTTTATATTATTATTATTATTGTTATTATTATAATTGTTGTTGTTGTTATAATCATCATTATTATTACTATTATTTTTAGTTTTTGTTATAATTATTGGTATCGTTTTTATAATCGTAATTTGTATTACTATTGGTATTATTATTCTCATTAAAGTTTTTTTATTGTTATTGGCTTTATCATTTTTATAATAATTATAATCATGATTATCATACCATTATTACTATTGTTGTTTTTTATTATTACTTTTCTTACGACTATTATCAAACCTTTTTATCACAAAAAAAACAGTCATTACCATCATTACATTTATTCATTATCATTCCTTTCTTACTTATTTTTCTTATCTTTTTCAATCAAGGGATATTGTTCTTTGCAAGACCCGCGTTTGTCGTGAAGGAAGGATATTAACCTGTTATATGCATATGTAGATCCATTGTTCTCCCTCGCTCGCTCAACAGGAAGTTATGTGGGGGGAGGGGGGTAAGGGTGTATATAAGTGTGTGGGGGGTATAGGTTGGAAGTATAGTTGGAAGTGGGGGGAGGGTATATGTTAGAAGTGTGAGTATAGGTTTGGGAATATGTGGGGGGTATAGGTTGGATGGGGAGTGTTGGGTGGAGGGGTATAAAGTGGGGGGGAGGGGGTATAGGTAAGTGGGGGGGGTAATATAGGTTGGTAGTGGGGGGGTATATGTTGGACGTGGGGGGGGGGGTGAGGAGTGTTGCGAGTATGATAGATGGATGGATGGATGGATGGATATATGGATGGATGGGGTAGATGGATGGATGGATAGCTAGCTAGATAGATAAATAGATAGATGTATATAACATAGATAGAAGGTGGATGGATGGATGAATAAATAAATGAGCAGATAGATAATAGACATATATATAATAGATAGACATAGATAATAATAGATAGATAGACTGATAAATGGATAGATTAGATAGATAATATAGATAATGAGCAGATAGATAATAGACAGATATATAATAGATAGACGTTTAGATAATAGATAGATCGACTGATAAATGGATAGATAGATAGATAAATAGATAAGTATGTATGTGTACGTACAGTATATGATATACAAGTATGTCCATGTAACCATGTGTAAGTGAACCTTTCGCACACGCATCACTTTCATCCGTATGCGTTGCATGTTCTTGGCCTAATGCATGAATACGTGCAATTACGTAATGGGAGCAACGCATGCAAGAGGCATATTCAGACCTTTATTATTTTGCTTAATTGAATGTAATTAAGGGACGTAGGTGAAGCTAAGTACAAGTATACACCATTGTTGTTTTTTTAGATATGGGTACATGCTTTATGCATACACAGAGATACATACATAAATGAGTACACGCACGTACACGCATAAACAGACAAATGCATGTGCACATAGACACGCATAAACACATACATAAACACATACACACACATACATACACATACACATATATACATAATAAACACATACACACATATAACACACACACACACACACACACACACACACACACACACACACACACACACACACACACACACACACACACACACACACACACACACACACACACACACACACACACACACACAACACACCAGCACACACACACAAACCCACGCACAGGGACACGCACGTAGTCGAGATCGCCGAACACAAAGGGAGCACAGGTAGTGGGGAGAAGGCTGTGGTTTTAGGAAGAATTCGTGAAGGTCGCCGGTGATTATTCAATGATTATTTTCCCGTCTCAATTCATATGTGTGTGTGTGTGTGTGTGTGTGTGTGTGTGTGTGTGTGTGTGTGTGTGTGTGTGTGTGTGTGTGTGTGTGTGTGTGTGGTGTGTGTGCGTGCGTGTGTGTGTGTGTGTGTGTGTGTAAGTGTGTGTATGTGTGTGTGTGTGTGTGTGTGGATATGTTTACGCATATGTATTTTTTATATGAAATGTATAGGTGGATGCAAAAAATATCATGCTTATATATTCATGTACGTATAAACTTACGTATATACCTGTGTTTCTATGTTTACACATTTGCTGCCTGCATGCACACGTATACAGCTGTACATATCGGTATATCTGAACATGAAATCAATTTTGTTTACGCACTTGGCTACACATTGCATAAACAAAATCAATCAAAACTATATAATTAAAAAAATACAAATTTGATAGATAGATAGATATTAAAAAAGAATATAATATCTTCACTGCAACAATAGAATTTTTTTCTCGGCCAGGTTTGTTAATGAATATTCTTATATACGGACATGAATATACAATTTAGATAGATAGATAGATATTAAAAGTATAATCTACGCAAATAGAATATAATATTATCACTGCAACAAATGGATTTTTTAAACTCTTTCGGCCGGTTTGTTAATGAATATTCTATATACGGACATGCATATACACACAGATAAATGCCTATCTGTCTCTACACCTGATAGATATACATTTATCTATCTATCTGTCCCGTAGATATGCATGTCAATACTGATAGACATTTATTTCTGTGTATGTGCATGGCTGAATAATTTTAAACTCCGAACACAATTATCTATCGTCTCTTGGTTTATATTAGTTTACGTGCAGTCTTTATTATTCTGAAAAAACGCAAAAATGAAAATAGAAGGACTGAAAAAACGCAATATGAAAATAAAACGAGTGAATGAATTTAAAAAACGAGTGAAAAAACGCAAAAATGAAAATAAAAACGACGAAAAAACGCAATGCTGAAATGAAAACGTTGAATGACTAATAGTGAAAATAAAACGACTGAAAAAACGCAAAAATGAAAATAAAACGAAAAATGTAGAAAAAAAAAAATGAAATGAATATGTAGATAAAATAAAATAAAAAACAAACAATTATTATATAGACCAAGTGATATAGTCCTCAAAAATTACGTTTCGAGTAAAACTATTTTATTTCAGGCGTTGACCTCTCAGTTCCCATAAAATTACCGTCTGAAGAGGATTCAGGTACCATTCGAAACGTCATTTAGTGTATTTCATTAGAGTAAACACCGTGAACGGAATAAATTCGATGTTACTTGTCTAGCTATATACGCTGTTGTGTACGCATATCAGCTGATATAATTTATGTATCTTTCTCTTTATTTACACACATCCTTCTTCTTCTTCTTCCCCTCCTTACCCTCCTCCTCCCTTTTCTCCTTCTCCTCTCCCCCTCCTCCCTTTTCTTTTTCTTCTCTCCTCTTACTCCTCCTCCTCCCTTTTCTTCTTCTTCTTCTCTTACTCCTCCTCCTTCCTTCTCTTCTCCTCCTTTTCTCTTCTCTCTCCCTCCTCATTTCTTCTCTTTCTTTTTTTCTTCTCTGTATCGTAAATAATTTGTCTAAACACCTCCTTTCATTAACGGATGTAATTATCACTGCCCTTAGATGTACAGTACACTTGCACTTCCTTATTTACTACGCATGTACACGTAATAGTTGAGAACACCTGTTTACGTAAATTGCTGTGACTTGTATGTATTTCCAGTTCAGTAATTAACCTCTAACATAACTGTGCTTGATAGTAGTTCGCTGTTATTAGATTTCGGTTTGTGTGTTGTGTGTGTGTGTGTGTGTGTGTGTGTGTTCTTTTCATGTTTTGTGTGTGTGCGTGCGTGCGTGTGTGTGTGCTTTCTTTCATGTTTTGTGTTGTGTGTGTGTGTGTTGTGTGTGTTGTGTGTGTGTGTGTGTGTGTGTGTGTGTGTGTGTGTGTGTGTGTGTGTGGTGTGTGTGTGTGCGTGTGTGTGTGTTTCTTTTTATTTTGTCTCTGTGGTTTCTTTGTGTATTTATGCGTTTGTGTGTGTATGTGTGTGTGTGTGTATCCGCGGTCATTTACTTTAAATTAGGGGTGTGGGGAGGCGGGGCGGAGAGGGAGGGGGGGTATGCAAGGGGAGGGAAGGGGGGGGGTCAATGTCTGTTGTATCACGTCATGGTCAGTGTAACGGGGTCAGTTAACCTGCTGGTCACTTTTCCGGGGTCAGACGATTAAAGTCAGTGTATGGAAGCCTGTCTACTGACTCTGTTCGGTTTAAGGGGGTCGGGAGCACGTGGTGGTGGGGGGTGTTATATCGGGGTCAATTTGTGTGTCATGGTTGTTTAAATCGGGGTCGATTGCACGTGCTTAAAAATCAGTTTTTTTTCCTCTCTCTCTCTCTCTCGAAGTCTTTGTTATTGATTTTATTTATATATTTTCTTGGTTATTACTGTTTTGTATTTTCTTTTATCATTATCATCATTGCCATTATCATTACGAGTTATCACATCACCATCACATCATCACCAACATCACCATAATCATCACTAATATCAACACCATCACCGTCATCAGGATCACCACCACCACCAATAACATCATCAATACTACCTTCATTATGATCATCACCACCATTCTCACCATTATGATCACCACCACCATCACCATTATGACACCACCATCATCATTATGCCACCATCATCATTATGCTCACCACTACCATCACCATTATTATCACCACCTCACGATTATGATTATCATCACTATGATCGCCATCATCACCATTATACTCATCATCACCATTATGCTCACCACCACCATCACCATTATTCTCACCATCATCACCATTATGCTCACCAACAACCACCATCATCACCATTATGCTCACCACCATCACTATTCCTCATCACCATCCTCATCCATCACCATTATGCTCACCACCACCATCACCATTATGCTGATCACCATTATCCTCACCATCACCATTATGCTCAATCACCGCTCATCACCATCATCCTCATCATCACCATTATGCTCACCACCATCATCACCACTCTTACCCTTGATGAATCTCCTTTCGATGGCGCAATGGTCAGCATACACCCAAAAGGCCTTGACAGTCAGCATACCTCCTTTCAGCATACCGTGACGGTCAGTGTACCGAGTTTAGGAGGCGCAACACCTGGTATACTGAGGTCTGTCGGTGTCTAGGCGGGCGGTCGTTGTATCGAGGTATAGAGGATCGTTTTTTGGAGTTCCTAGGTGGTCTTTGTAAGGGGGTTCCAGGGGGTTCGTTCTAAAGAGGTCTAGATGGTGTTTTTTTTAATGGGTTTCTCAGGTGGTCTTTGTAAAGGGTTTCTTGGTGGTCGTTTTAAAGGGGTTTGCAGCTGGTCTTTCTAATGGGTTTCCTGGTGGTCGTTGTAAGAAGCTCTACACGGTCGGTCTCTACGGTGGTCTCTGTAAAGGGTGTCCAGCTGGTCGTTCTAAATGGGTTGCAAGCAGGCGGTCGTCGTAAAGACGTCATGTAGAGGTTTCAAGTGGTCTTTATAAAGAGATTCCGTTCTAAAGGGTTCCGAGTAGGTGATCGTTGTAAATAGGTCCAAATGGACAGCCGTTGTGAAGAGTTCCAGCCGTTGTAAAGAGGTCCGAGTTGGTGGCCGTTGTAAAGAGTTCCGATTTGGCGGCCGTTGTAAAGAAGTCCGAGTTGGAGGCCGTTGTAAAGAGGTCGAGGTCCCAGTGGATGGCCGTTGTAAAGAGTTCTGAGTTGGTGGCCGTTGTAAAGAGTTCCGATTAGGCGGCCGCTGTAGAGTTCCGATTAGGAGGCCGTTGTGAAGAGGTCCGAATGGGTGGCCGTTGTAAAGAGATTCAACTGCGCGGCCGTTAAAGAGGGGTTTTCAGAGTCCTCGCGCCGTATGGGTTCTTCAGGTAACAGAAGCCACAACGGTGCTCACCTGAGAGAGTGACGGCCGCGGGGTGTGCGTGCGTGTGTGCGAATGAGTGAGTGAGTGAGTGAGTGAGAGTGAGTGAGTGAGTGAGTGAGTGAGAGGAGAGTGAGAGTGAGAGTGAGAGAGAGAGAGAGAGAGAGAGAGAGAGAGAGAGAGAGAGAGAGAGAGAGAGAGAGAGAGAGAGAGAGAGAGAGAGAGAGAGAGAGAGAGAGAGGGAGAGAGGGAGGGAGGGAGAGAGAGGAAGAGGAGAGAGAGAGGGAGAGAAGAAGAGGGAGAGAGAGAGAGAGAGAGGAGAGAGAGAGAGAGAGAGAGAGAGAGAGAGAGAGAGAGAGAGAGAGAGAGAGAGAAGAAGGGAGAGAGGGAGGAAAAAAGAGAGAGAGAGAGAGAAAGAGAAAGAAAGAGAGAAGAGGTGGAGGAAAAGGGAAACGGAGGGAAAGGGAGAGGAAGAGGGACGGAAGATGAGAGAAGGAGGGAAGAAGAGAGAGGGAGGGAAGAAGGGAGAGGAGAGGGAGGAAAGAGAATGATAGAGGGGAGAGAGAGAGAAAGAGAAAGAGTGGGAGAGAGGGAGAGCTTGTGAATGAGTGTATAAGTGGGTATATTTAGATGCATGTATATTTGTGTATTGCGCGCGTATGTGTTTGTGTGTGTGTGTGTGTGGTGTGTGTGTGTGTGTGTGTGTGTGTGTGTGTGTGTGTGTGTGTGTGTATGTGTGTGTGTGTGTGTGTGTGCGTGCGTGCGTGTGTGTGTGTGTGTGTGGTGTGTGTGTGTGTGTGTGTGTGTGTGTGTGTGTGTTGTGTGTGTGTGTGTGCGTGCGTGTGTGTGCGTGCGTGTGTGTGTGCGTGTGTGCGTGTGTGTTTGTATGTACATGGATTATAAGTAAGGGTGGTGCCTAAGTGCCGGTTGGGCGTGCAGAAGGGGAGGGGGAGGGAGAAGGGGAGGTGCGACAGGTGTAGGAGGAGGAGCTAGTGGGGGGGAGGGGGGTTTAGAAATGAGGGGGGGGTGAGAAGACGTGAGGGAAGGGTTTGGGATCTTCCGAAGGAAAATAACCTACTGGATAATGAGGGAGTTTGATAAACAGGAAGTGTGTGTGCATGTATGTATGTACAGTATGTATGTATGTATTTATGTAGGAATATATGTATGTATGTATGTATGTATATGCATGTACGTATTTATGTATATACAGTACTTTTATATGCATAGTATGTATGTATGTATGTGTGTATGTACAGTATGTATGCATTTACGCATGTACTGTATATATGCATTTTATTTGACTGGCCGAAGGATGCAGAAATATGAAGAGAAAAAGAGAAATAATAATAACAATGATAATAATAATAAAAAAATAATAATAATATAAATAATAATAATAATAATAATAATAATATAATAATAATATAATAAAATAATAATGAATAATAATAACTAATAATAATTGTCTTCTTAATAACAACAATACTAATATCAATAACAATAAAAACAATCACAACAATAATGATAATATAATGATAACAATAGCAATAGTAAGGATAAATAACAATTATAATAATAATAATAATAACGGTAATATAATGATAATGATAATGATAATAATAATAATAATAATAATAATAATAAAAGGTAATGATAGTAGTAATAATAATTATAATAATAATAATGATAGTAATGATAATAATAATAATAATAATAATAATAATAATAATAATAATGAAGATACTACTACTAGTACTACTAATGATAATAATAACTAATAATATCAATCAAAAATAATAATAACAATGGCATCTACAACAAAAATACTAATAACAGCAAAGATAACAATGGTAAAGATATAAGCAAACATTATACAACATACTTAGATAAAAATCAGTCAAAAAACAGCAATGACCTCGGCCACAGATTGAGACAAGGCTGTAGTCGAAACCGAACGGAAATTCTCAATGACAGAGAACCCCTTTGCGAACTTTATAAAAACTTTCCTTGGAAACGAGTTATCAGTTAGTAAATGAAGCCAAAGGAAAGGATTTGAACAAGGCGATCAGAACACGAATGAGTTAACAGAAGTAAAGTTTAGAATACAATGAAATACTAATAAACTGAGAAGCCAAAGGGACGGGTTCGAACGAAGCCATAATAGTTTCAAGTAAACAGGAATCAGATTTAAAAATACTGTTAAGTAAACGGGAATAAAAACAAAAGAGGATTACCTAGAATTATTTGCAAATGGAGGAATAGATAGCAATAATAGTAAATGTAATTAGAAATAATAACAAAAATATATTGAATAGAGCCAGACTGAAAACGGACAAATAACAAAGACAAGCTGAAACGAAGCCCTAATAACATCGTTACCTTTTTCTCTTCCAAAATGAAAATAATAATGCTACAATAAAAACAGTCAGTCGTTTAAAGGGAAACATTAAGTCAAAAGAAGCGATAACCTGCAAGAAATAAGAACTGTTTATTCAAACGCAAAAGCATGGAACGGAAAGACGAGGTTAAACACAACATGGCAACACAAAAAAAAAAAAAAAAAATCAACTCAAAGAATACGAACCCAACCCGAGCTTGAACACAAACACTAATCTCCAGCTTGCACAAACAATATACAAACCATAATCTAGCTTGAATAAAACAATGTCAAAAACAAATTCAAATTAAACGAAGAAAAGACAAAAGGCAATTAGAAAAAAGACAAACAGCGCCAGTATTGGAGGCAAGTCTAAATACCCCCTCCAGAAAAAAGAAAACAATAAATAAATAAATGCATAAACATAATAAATAAATAATAATATAATAAATAAATAAATAAATAAAAATAGATAAATAAAAATGATGTAAGGAAAGCATAGTGCCAAGAAAAAATATAAAGTTAACAGAAAAGCCAAGTATTTATTGAGGAAAAAGAAAGGTACATGAGTGCCAACAAGGAGGGGCATAGGTAATAGTGCCAGCAGAAAAGGCACTCACACAACGAAGATTAGTATCAAAACAAAGCAAAGTAAAATACAAAAAAAGCGTTAAAAATAATCCTCACAACAGAGGTTAACAAAAACAATTCCTAATAAGAAAGGTTATGTAAAAAAAAAAGAAAAAAAAAAAATCACAAAGGCAAAGATAATGTGTCCGCAAAGAAAGCAAGTATAAAATACCGGAAGAACAGAAAGAGAAAGTGAAAGAAAGCAAACTGATATCAAAAAAACAATCTCTGAAAAGATAAAATCAAAACCAGTTGCATAATAAGAATCGTAAAGCAAATTACAAAGACAAGTATAAACAGAACCAAGCAGAGGCAAACACAAAGAAAGGAAAACACGAATTAAAAAGCAAAATCAGGTGTAAACAGAGCCCAGAGGAGAGTTGAATTATAACAGATCTAAGAGCAGAAGCGTAAAAGGTTTAAAAGCCAAAGGGGACGCAGATTCCAGGGAGCAACGGCCAGTACAAAGGGTCGAGAGTAAGGCAGAAGCACGTAGGCATAACGGCAAATTTAGCCAAGACTGATAGCAAAGGGAAGCATGGACAGGGCCAGCGGTAAGACAGAGGCAAGCAGGCAGAAGCAGGGTGGACATAAGAGTAAATGGTAGGGGTGAGTAGACAGAAATAAAAGCGGAAGCAGGCATACACGCGCACAATAGTACGGCCGAGGCAAAGAGACTCGGAGCGAGCCGGTAGCAGAGCCACGTTGGAAGTCAATGGCGAGACCGAAGCTGCAAGGGAAAAAATGGATCCGGATCGGCCACCAACCAAGAGCCAACCCGAAACAAGGCCGTTAAAACACGCGGCTGCCATCTGGGAACGCAGGCCTAAAGAGCGGGAGCGCGGTTGCGGCGAGTGCGGAAGTCATGACCGCGGCTCTCCCGACCCGCAAGCGCCGGGGCTGCGGTAGTTACGCCTCGGTGTCGTTTCCGGCCGGTTCTCCCCCGCTGCCACGTCCTAGTAGAACCAGGGGCTAGTTCGACTAGTCGGTTCGTCTTCATGTCTAAAATACCTGTGGAGAGCGGGCCTCCTTGCCTTATGTTTTCTACGTCTTTTTTCGGCCTTTCTTTGGACATGGGGAACGAGCATGGACGGCAATCTGTTCTGGTTTTTCTGAAGGTCATGCATGAGAGAAAGACAGAAAATGGAGGTTGGGCTGGCTGTTTTTCGCAGGGGAGTCTTTGCTAAGTGGTTGAACGGGGCGCCCGCAAGGCTGATTTGAAGGCTGTTTGAGGATAACGTTGATAGAGGAGATCTGTTAGAATAGGTTGAAATGATAGGCGAGGTAAAGAGGAGGTAGAGGAAAGGGAAACACGAGTGGATAAATAACCGCTGGCAACTCAGCGGAGGGTAGCGCACTCACCTGCTGCTGTTTTTCCCATGGCGGGCGTACGAAGTGGCTGGGATTTCCATGTTTCGTCTCTGTTCTCCTTCTTGTTTATTTCTTTCTCTCATTATCTTTCATAGAATAAATTCAATTAACTAATTTCCTCATATTTACACAAAATAATCGCGCAGAAATAGAAAAGAAGGGAAAATAATGATAAGAAGGGAACAGAGGCTGTATGACAATCATGCACGAGCGCCACCACGCGGCTCGGCAGTAGAGTCATGGACGTTGGAGCGAGTGGCTGTGTGTTTCCAGGTGTTCCGCGTGTTCGCTAAACCCTGGTCGAAAGGAATTATCTGAATTTATCGATTTACCTGTGGCGTGGACCGTTGTGTACGCGGCCCCCTTGCGTCGGTTAGTGAACGCCCCAGTGCCCTGTGGATAGTAGATAATCCCCGAGAATGGAATAAAACGTGTAATCATTAACAAGGCCGAACGCAAGGTGAGTGTGGTGGAAACGCGATCCCTTCTTGCTAGGAAAAGTCTCCTCCCTTTTCCCTCTCATTCCCCCCTTTCTCGGCGTTTATCCTCTCTCCCGTTTATTTGACCTTCTGTCTGGTCTCCCTCGTTCGTGGAATAGATAAATAAGAGTCCGGGGGAAGGGGAGGGAGGGAGAGGAACCCCGCAATCAAAACAGACAGGAAGTGACGAGCCAGCGAGACTTTGTCAGGAGTTTCCGTTCGCTTGAAGGAAAAATGGAAGGAAAAAGGGAGAGATAAATGGCGATAGGTGGTGGCGGGAGATTATTTTTTTGGATAAAGGGATATATGGTTTTCATTTCTTGATTAATGGGAAAAAATGTCATGGTTTTGTTTTTCGAGAGTGAGTGAGTGAGTGAGTGAGTGAGTGAGTGAGTGAGTGAGTGAGTGAGTGAGAGTGAGTGAGTGAGTGAGAGTGAGTGAGTGAGTGAGTGAGAGAGAGAGAGAGAGAGAGAGAGAGAGAGAGAGAGAGGAGAGAGAGAGAGAGAGAGAGAGAGAGAGAGAGAGAGAGAGAGAGAGAGAGAGAGAGAGAGAGAGAGAGAGTTTTTTTTGTAAAGTCTACATTAATAATTTTAACGGGTAATGCTGTCATATGGTCATTAATCATCACCATTATTATTTGACGTTTCGTGTATAATGATGATAATGATGCTATGCCGCATTGTTTACATCACAATTATCATGATCTTTGTATATCATTATCAATTTCACAAACCAATCATTATTCATTATTACATACACCTTAATTACCATATATTGGTCATTAACATTCATCATTATTCATGATATACACTTGCATCAACGTCAGTATCATATTTATTACAGGATATAATTATTACAGTATTCTTAGCCCCTTCCTTCCTTTCGCGCCTTCTTCTCCACCTCTTTCGCCCTTCTCCCCTCCCCCCTTTCTCCCCCTCCTTGCTCCCTCCTCCCCCTTGCCCCCTCTCCCCCTCTCCCCTCTCCTTTCATTCCTCCCTCTCACCCCTTCTCCTATCTCTTCCCCCCCTCCTCCTCCTCCTCCTCCTCCTCCTCCTCCTCCTCCTCCTCCTCCTCCTCCTCTCTTCCCCCTCCTCCTCCTCCTCTTCTCTTCATCATCATCATCTTCCTCCTCCCGCCCCCCCTTTCTTCCAATTCCTCTTCTTCCCCCTTTTCCCCTCCTCCTCCAATTCCTCTTCTTCCCCCCTTTTCCCCTCCTCCTCCAATTCCTCTTCTTCCTCCTTTTCCCCTCCTCTCCAATTCCTCTTCTTCCCCCTTTCCCCCTCCTCCTCCTCCTCCTCCTCCGCTTTTGCCAATCCCCCACCAATCTCCTTATCCTCCTTCATCTTCACAACCCCTCCCCCTTCTGCACTAACACCCCCCCCCTCCTTCACACCCCCCCCCCATGTTCCCCATCACGGATCATCTCCTTGAACCCCCCCTCCCTCCCCTTCCTCCTCCCACCTCCTTGTACTATCCGCTCACCCCACCTCCAGGGAATTTCCCTTCCTTACCTCACCTCCACTCCCCCCCCCCACCTCCTCGGACGATCACTCACTTCCTCAGACATCCTCCTCCTTTCCCCTCCTTCCTCCACCTCCTCTCCCCTCTTTCCTCCACCTCCTCTCCCCTCTCCTTCCTCCCCTCCACATACATATTCCCCTATTTCACCCCTCTTCCCTCCAACTCCACATACACCCCCCTCCTCTCTTCACCTCTTACATGTATCCTCCTCCTTTTCCCTTGCTTCCCCCACCCCCACAGGTTTCCCCATTTTCCTCCCCCCCGTCCTCTCACAGATTTCCACATTTCCCCCATCTCCACAGATTTCACCCTCATCCCACCCCCTTCGCTGACATCCCTTATTCCACCACAGTTTCCTTCCTCTCTCCTTTTCCTCTCTATTCCCTCTTTCGTAGACCTCCCCTTTGCTCCCTCTCCCTATTTCTCCCTTCACAGACCTCCCTTTTCCTCCCCCTCCTTATCCCTTCACACACCTCCCCTTTCCTCCCTTTTCCTTATTCCCCCCTTCACATGCTTCCCCTTTCCTTCCCTTCCTTATTTCCCCTTCACAGACCTCCTCTTTTCCCCTCCTTCCTATCTTCACAGACCTCCCCTTCCCCCTCTTATCCCCCTCCACAGTCCTCCCTTTCCCTTCTCCTCTTTCCACTTCACATACTTCCCTTTCCTCCCCCTCCTTGTCCCGGTTTCATACACCTCCCTTTCCTCCCCCTCCCTTATTCCTCCTTCATAGACCCCCCTTCCCCCATCCGTATTCCTCTTTACAGACCTCCCTTTTCCTCCCCACCCTTATTCCCCCCTTCACAGTCCTCCCTCCTTATTCCCTCTTCACAGACCCCTCTTCCTCCCCTCCCCATTCCCCCTTCACACACCTCCTCTCTCTTCCCTCCTTATTCCCCTTCACACTCCTCCCCATCCTTATTCCTCATCACAGACCTCCCCTTTCCTCCCTTTTCCTTATTCCCTCTTCACAGACCTCCCCTTTCCTTATTCCCCCCCTTCACAGACCATCCTTTTCCTCCCCCCTTATTCCCCCTTTCACAGACCATCCCCCCCCTCCTTATTCCCCCTTCACAGACCATCCTTCCCCCCCCTTATTCCCCCCTTCACCCCCCCCATCCTTCCCCACGGGATTTACAGAAGTCGCCCTCTCCCCTCTCTGCTCTCTGTCGTCTTGCCCCCGTGACTCACTCCATGTTGTGTGTGCTCGGCGAGATAAGTTTCGTCTGCGCTGGCGAGTTCTGGTTGTGTTTCGGTTGCCGCTGGTCGTTTGGTAGCCTTGTGTTCCGATTCGTGGTTGTGTTTGGGTTGTTGTTGTTGTTTATTAGTGTTTTGATTGGTTTTCGTCGTTATTAGTGATTTGGTTGTATTTTTTATATGGGGTAACGATAAAAAAATCAGGTTTTTGTAGGTGTGATGATCTTGGTCGTCATTGTTAGGTTGTGTCAGCATGGTTAGAATTGTTATGGTTGGGTAATATTGTTTTAGTTAAACGAGTATTAAACTTCGTTGTTTAATTCATGTCTTTTACTGCCATTACCGTTATTAATTTTAAGCTTTACCGCGTGTATTGTCATTAAGTTTATTGCTGTGGTGATATCAACGTGTCACGTGACTGGATTGGGTGAACACTTTTTTATTATGTACTGAAGAAAAAAATGTGAATAAAGGCGGTTATTCAGTTTTCTCATCGTCGACTTCTGCGCAAGAACCACTTTGCAATCACAGGACCCAGTGGCACACGAAAGAGTTTTCACGCTCGCCAAAGTCGGACGAAAAATTGCAGTTTTATGCTCGTTTTTTAAAAAAGATTCCTGTGGTTTTTTGGGTGTATTTCTCCCTCCCTTGAATGGCATCACGCTCCTCTTTTTTAACATTTATTCTTGTTGCTGTACCGCCTTTCTTGTAGAAATCTTGTAGTGATTCACGCACTCTAAAGAGCATTTCCCAGTTTCCCTTTTAAAGCCTCGGGCAGGGATCCGAACATGGTGTTTTGTGACGTCACGCCTGAGTCACGGCAGAGGAGTGTTGCCAACTCGGCGGTCCTACATTTTGACCCTGCCTTCATTTTTCTCCATTTCTGACTGGAGTTTCGGACTTAAAAATCGGGACTCTGCCCAGCCCCGGTATCCATAGGCCTAGAACCGGGTGCGCCGGGTCCTGGGAGGGTATTTTCCCGGTCGTTTCGTGCGGAGGAATGCCGGGGCGCGGGGAAACAAGATATCGCAGATGGTTCGGCCAGGCGGGTTACACAAGTGTGACTGTGTACATCTGAACGAGTGTGCGTGTCTTTAGTACGCGCGTGCATATCTCTACAGAAATAGCTTAGGGGGATCTCAAAGTCCGACGTAAATAGACAGCGTAAATAGACGCTTCTGTTCCACGATTAGATCGGCGGGACTTCTGAACGCTTTTTTTTTCTCTCTCTCGTTTTGCGGTAAGTTGCAACTCTTTTAATCGCCCTCCCCTACCCCTCTTCCCCCCCCCTTTCCCCTTCTCACGCCGCCAGAGACATTGTGGGGGTGGGATAGGGAGGGCCGGGAGTGGGGGGAGGGGGTGCCGTAAAGGTCCAGTGATCTGGCCTCAATTCCCTTAAATACGGTCTTTTAAAAGAGAGATCAATTTGGGCTAATTAAGATGCAGCAGAAGATTTCTATTGCGTACGCTAAGGTCTGTTTTGTTTTCCTTGCGAGGTGCTGACGCTGGGAAAGGTGGGGGGGGGAGAGGGGGCGGTTTCAGGAAGCCAGAGAAGTAAGGAGAGGGGGGAGGGGGGAGGGGGAAGGGAGGGGGTATTTCGTGTGTACGTGTTTGTTGGGAGGGGGGGTTGTGTATGTCTTGGGTGAGGTGTAAGTTTTCTTTTGTGTGTCTATGTATGTATGTGTATACATATATATGCATGTGTCTATGTGTTTGTGGCGAATTATGTGTGTATATTATTTATTCACAAAAAAACGTGAATTTAACCTTGTTTCATCCTTACTATGTAAAAAAAAAAATTATCACCAAAGTTATTACTGCACTTATTAAAATCATCGTTTTCAGCAAAATTATCATTATTATTATGTACGGCCAAAGACCTATCGGTAGTACTGCTATTTCTATTTGTAGTAATTTGCCTGTTGTGTATATTTAATTAGTATTGTGATTATTATTGCCATTACTTCTAGATCATCTTTGCTGTGTATGAATTCTATCATCATTATCACGTTCAGATTGTCGTTATCGTTATCTCTTTCCTTACTGCAAGTGTTACTGCTGATATTGATGTCATTACTATTGCTGGAGGCATTGTAATAAAAATGATGTTTACTACTATTTACTTCTACTACAAACATTGTGCAGGAACTAATACAGATGATAATATTCTATTACTTCTATTACTGTTGTTAATATTACTATGATTACTATTACTATTATTATTTTTATTACTGATATTGTTATTGTTACTGCTGTTACTATTATTACTACTATTTTTATTCCCATTTTTATTACTATTACCATTATTACTACTATTACCATTATTACTAATGTGACTACTATCATTGTTATTGCTACTATTACTGTTATTACTACTATTGCTATTATAATTACTATTACTGTTATTATCATTACTACTATTATCATAACTACTATCACTACTAGTATCATTACTGTTACTGCTATTACTATTATTACTACTAATCTACTATTACTGCTACTATTACCTTTACTGCTTCTTTAACTACTACAACTGCTGCTGCTGCTGCTGCTGATATTACTGCTACTACTACTACTACTACTACTACTACTACTACCACTACTAATAGTTCTACCACTACCACTACCACTACTACTTCTACTACTTCTACTACTTCTACTACTACTACTACTTCTACTACTACTTCTACTACTTCTACTACTTTCTACTACTACTTTACTACTACTACTGCTGCTGCTGCTGCTGCTGCTGCTGCTGCTGCTGCAGTAATGATGGTCATGATACTGGTGATAATGATGATTTTGACGATAATGATAATTTCTCGCGTCTCTCCGTCTGTCCGTCTGTCTTTGTTGTCAGTCTGTCTGTCTGTGTGTGTCTGTGTGTGTGTCTCCCAACTTCCCGACCCTACTTGGTGTCACCTCTCGACCCCGGACCCGTAATTCACCGGAAATACTGATTGGCAACCCAGGGTTTACCCCATGGCTCCCCCTCTTCTTCCTCTTAATACTACTCCCTCTTTTCATTACCTTCGTCTTCCACTTTCCTCACTTCGTCCTCTCCTTCCTCTTCTCCTTCTCTTCATCCTTCTCCTTACCCTCCTTTTCATCCTCGCCCTTCTCCTTCTTTTCCTCCCTTCTTCTTCTTCTTCTTCTTCTCTCCTTCTCCTTCTCCTTCTTCTCCTTCTTCTCCTTCTCCTTCTCTTCTCCTTCTCCTTCTCCTTCTCCTTCTCCTTCTCCCTTCTCCTTCTCCTTCTCCTTCTCCTTCTCCTTCTCCTTCTCCTTCTTCCTCCTCCTTCTCTCTCCTCTCCTCCTCCTCTCCTCTCTCCTCTCTCCTCCTCTCTTCTTCTTCTCTTCTTCTTCCTTCTTCTTCTTCTGCTCCTCCTCCTCCTCCTCCTCCTCCTCCTCCTATCCTCCTCCTCCTCCTCCTCCTCCTCCTCCTTCTCCTCTTCTTCTCCTCTTCCTTCTTTCTTCTCTTCCTTCACCTTCCTCCTTCCAATTCTCCACCTTTATTTATTTCCCCTTCTCCCCCTTCCACTTTTATCTTTCCCCCTTCCCCAATTCCTCTTATTCCTCCTCCTCTTCCTCCCTCCTCCTCTTCCTCCTCTCCTCCTCCCTCCTTTATTCCCCCTCCTCTTCTCCTTTTATTTCCCCTTCTCTCTCTAACTATCTTCCCCTCCCTCTAGCCCGGAGGCCCCCTACCCCCTCTCCCAGATCAGGCTCGCCCGCATATGTTGTTATTGACGCATGGGAATGTGCGGGGAGCATATGTAGACCCGAACACACGCACACGTTTACACACGCACACGCATTCCCACGTTCGCTCATATACGCACGGAGACACAGATGCTTGTGTGTGTGCGTCCGTGCGTTCGTGTGTCGGTGGGAAAGGTGTGTGTATGTATATATATATATATTATATATATATATATATATATATATATTCGATTGATGAAATTAGTGATGTTTGCGGGGGTGGAGGAGGAGGAGAGGAGGAAGAAGAAGAAGAAGAAGAAGAAGAAGAAGAAGAAGAAGAAGAAGAAGAAGAAGAAGAAGAAGAAGAAGAAGAAGAAGAAGAAGAAGAAAGAAAAAGGAAAGCGAAAGGAGAAGTAGAAGCCGAAGAAACGAACACAAGTCGAGACATAAACTTCTCAAGACGGAGAGAAATATTTAGTAAAGAAAAGTTTATGAATTTGTAAAGTTAACATCTTATATCTAGCTCTGCCATATTTCCTCCTCCTTAACTTATGTATCTATATGGATTATTGTAGGCCTATATTAGTTAATTTATAAGTCTGTATCAGTTGGGCTATTAATATCTGGCTGCCTCTCAACCTCTATCTATATCTACCTGTCTACAGTATATCTGTTTACATTTCCCTTCAACCGTCTGTATATCGATCCACCATATACAAATAATTAAACCTTATATAGATAGGCCTATAACAATCCCGGGTATATTCGATTGAAATATACACATATATGCACACGTGTAGACACACAACACGCACACGCACACGCTCACTTACACTCACACGTATACGCACACGCACGCACACGAACATGCACACAACGAAGGGAAAGACAAGAAAACACGAATATTCGTGTTTTCTTGTTCTTCTCTTCGTTGTTCCTGTTGCATATACACATACATGTATTTATATATGAATATATACATATGTATATATATGTATATATACACTTATATGTGCACACACACATGTGATGTGACATCACGATTTTTTTATTAATCAGAATATATGTTTTTAAATTATTGGTACTGAATGATGATAATATTCGGCATATTTATTAATAGTGATATATTCAATATCGACTTTTGATTGTTGATGTGTTATTTTTTTCTTCTTCTTTTTTATTAATATTTTTTTTAGTGATGGTGGCACTGTCTCTTTTGTTAGTGCTAGTGTTGTGTTATGGGCGTTTGTTACTGTTTTTTATTATTTTTTGCTGTTATTGTTATTGATTATATTGCTGCTGTTATTGCTGGTTATTATTATTATTATTATTATTATTTATTATTATTATTATTATTATTGTTATTGTTATTGTTATTGTTATTAATATTATTATTATTATTATTATTATTATTATTATTATTATTATTATTATTATTATTATTATTATTATTATTATTATTATTATTATTATTATTACTATTACTATTATATCATTATTATTATTAATTATTATTATTATTATTATTGTTATTATTATTATTAGTCTACCATTTCTATCATTATTGTTGATATTATTGTAATTGTTATTAGTATTAGCAGTAGTAGTCTTACAATTGCAGTTACTATTACGATTTGTATTAGACTATTATTATTATAACTATTACTACTATTGTTGTTGGTGTTATCGTTATTGTCCATGTTAATATTCTTAATGTTATAATTTTTATTGTTATCATTTTTATTGTTGTTGTTGCCATGATATTATTGTTATTATAATTTTGTTATTTTTTACTATTATTATTATTGTTGTTATTTTTTGTTATTGCTTTTTTAGATTGATAGTAGTAGTAATGATAATTATCATGATATTGTTTATGAAAATGATGAAAAGGGCAAAGGTAATAATGACAATTATGATACTAATGATGAGGATGATATATTTTTTATTGATATTGATATTGTTATTGTTATTATTAGTAATTATATTATGGTTATTGTTAAATTATTATTATTACTATTACTATTATTATTATTATTATTATTATTATTATTATTATTATTATTATTATTATTATTATTATTATTATTATTATTATTATTATTATTATTGTTATTGTTATTATTGTTACTATAATAATTATTGTTATGATTATAATCATCATCATTATTGTTATCATCATTATCATCATCACTGATTTTGTTATTGTTTTTCTTATTACCGTTGTGTTACTGTTATTGGCACTGTTGTTATTACTGTTATCATTATTACCGGCTTATTGTCATAAAAAGAATCTTTAAAGAGGATTTCTTGGTTCTATTCATCGAGTGCATGAATGGAAGAGTGTCGACATAAGTGTATACTGATGCGTGTATTTGTTTGTGCCATTGTGTCTATTTATGTCTGTGGCGAAATTTGTCTGTCTCCGAATCTGTGTCTGTTTCTCAGTTAGGCCTATACCTTGCCCAGGTGTGTGTTCGTGACTGTATTGGCGATTTCATGTGTGTTTTTTTTTGTGCGTGTGTACGTGTTTATGTTTGTGTATTAGCCCGTGTCTAGTTTTATGTCGGTGTTTGTAAGTTTTATGTGCGTAAGCCTATGTTAGTCCGTGTCTGTACCCCAGCCTCTGTATATTATCCCATGTCTGTACCCCAGCTTCTGTATATTAGCCCATGTCTGTATCCTCTGTCTGTGTTTGCCCATGTCTAAATTCGCAGGCCCATGTCTGCCACTCTGCCTAAATGTTTGTCTGTCAGTCAGCAAGAGCATCCAACATCTGTACTTGTCTGCATCTGTTCCTGCCGGGCTGCCTGTGCGTGCGTGACTGTACCGCCTGTGACTGTACCGCACGCTTTCTTGTCGGTCGGTTCACACAGAATACGGTACAGGAGGGTGCAGTATTGTTGAGACTTGGGTGCTTGCAAGTGAAAGGTTGGAGGGGGGGTGTTGTTCGTCGTCAGCGCAAGGTGTGGTGTAGCGGTGGTGAAGAAGTGGTGATGGTGGTGGTGATGGGGATGGCGGTGGTGAGGGAGTGGTGATGATATGATAATAATTGCAGTGGTAATGATGATTAGTAGTAGTGATAATAATAATGATGGTAATGATGATAATAGTGATAATAATGATGAAGAAGTAAAGAGGAGGAGAAAGAGAAAGGGATGAAATATGAGAACGACGAACGGGAGATGTCAAAAGAATAAAAAATCCAGAGGAGGAGAAAGAGGAGGTGGGAAGAAAAAGTGCATATAATTGCGTGTACACAGGTGCACACGTATGTACGTTTGTTTATACCGTGTATACTCAACCTCGTTGAAGGAGAGGAAGGGTAAGAGAAGATAACGGGGTGTAGGGAGGGGGGTGGAGGGGCCTAGAAAGGAAGGGGTGGGGGGGTAGCAGGAGGGGGTAAGGGTGAGGAGATAGAGAGGGGGGCGTAGCTAAGTAAGGGGCAGGGGATGGCGGGGGGGGGGTTAGGGGTAAGGGAGGGAGGGAGAGAGAGGAGGAGAGGTAGGAGGGGGGGGGAGGGCTCCGCATCTCGAGAGTCCCAGATCGGCAGGTAATTGCGGGAGAGGAGAGTGGGAGTTGGGGTGGGGGGTGGGGGGTTAGAGTTTTGCGGGGGGTGGGGGAGAGGGGGGGGGGGGTGGGAGGAGGTTGTGTGTC
>NW_020871915.1:40000-47500 GCF_003789085.1 Penaeus vannamei
TGGCTGTGTTGTTTGTGTGTTTTTGTTGTTTGTGGGTGTCTGTGTTGTTTGTGGGTGTGTGTCTTTGTTTGCTGTGTTGTTTGTGGTGTGTGTCTTTGTTTGTGGGTGTCTGTGTTGTTTGTGAGTGTTTGTGTTTGGTGTTTGTGGGTGTCTGTTTTTTGTGAGTGTGTTGTTTGTGAGTGCCTGTGTTGTGTGTGGGTGCTTCTATTGTTTGTGTGTCTTGTTATTTGTGTCTTTGTTGTCTGTGGGTGTTTATGTTGTTTGTGAGTGTCTTTGTTGTTTGCA
Organism: Penaeus vannamei; assembly: GCF_003789085.1. Classification (NCBI taxonomy): domain Eukaryota; kingdom Metazoa; phylum Arthropoda; class Malacostraca; order Decapoda; family Penaeidae; genus Penaeus; species Penaeus vannamei. The sequence continues at coordinate 40,286 of NW_020871915.1, forward strand.
AGTGTTTGTTGTTTGTCAGTGTCTGTGTTGTTTGTGTTGTCTTTGCTGAGTTCGAAAAGAAAATAATGTTTTTTTTTTTTAATTTCTAGATGTCTTTGTTATGTTTTTTTTTTTAATTAGATTCGAGTCATTAGTGTTGTAAGCCCACGTATTTTTTGTTTGTTAGAGTGACGACAATTAAATTACCATTATGACAATTTTGGTGAAGATGGTCAGGGATGTGATAAAGGGAATAACACTAATTTACTACTACTAATAAAAACATGATGATAGTAATAATAATAATAATGATAATATAATAATAATATAATAATAATAATATAATAATAATAATAATGATAGTAATGATAATAATATTAATATTAATAATAATAGTAATATATAATAATAATAATAATAATATAATATATAATAATAATAATAATAATAATAATGATAATCATAATGATAATGATCATGATAATGATAATAAAATAATAATAATAATAATCATAATAATACTAATTCACTGATAACACATAATAATAATAATGATAATGATAATAGTAATAATGATAATGATAATGATAATAATGATAGTAATAATAATAATAATAATAATAATAATAATAATAATAATAATAATAATAATAATAATAATAATAATAATAATAATAATAATAATAATAATGATAATAACAATTCACTAATAACACTAATGCCACTCATTCCGGTAAGAAATGTTGGTGATGTATTAATAGTGTTCTTGTTATTTTCCCCTTATAATGTTGGTGATTGCATGAGCGGTGTTACTGGTATTTTCCCCGATGTGTGATGCGATGACGAGAGCGAAAAGAGAACGTGAGAAAAGAGAAAAGTAAATAAAAAGGAGAAAGTAGGAGGGGGTTAAAGGGAAAAAATAATAAGTTGGAGAGGGGGAGACGGAGACGGAGAGGGAGAGGGAGGAAGGGTGAAGGTGAGGAGAGAGAGAGAGGAGAGAGGAGAGAGAGAGAGAGTGTGAAGATGGGGAGAGGGAGGGAGAGGGAGAGAGGGAGGGAGAGACTTAGAGAGTGAGAGAAGGGGAGATTGGAATCAGAGGGAAATATAGGAGAGAAAATGAGAAAAAACTAAGTGGAAATTTAGACAGATGAAAAAATATGACTAGAGAAAGACAAAAGACAAAGAAGAAATAAAAACAAGATATAGATATTCAAACTGAAAACACAGAGAGAGCCAAAAAAATACAAGAAAAAATATAAGAAACCCCACAAGAAAAGATAAGAGAACCAAACAACAATAACAACAAAAAAGCAGACAATAAAAAAAAATTGCGAGAACCAGCTGAAGAGCACCCGTCGTCACCCGCCACACGCCGAGGCTCACGGCGTACTGGCGAAACCCCGCGAAAACATGCATTATTACACGCACGCTCTCTTTCGATATTTTTGAAAGCCGGAGCCCTGGAGAAAATCGCTCTGTACGCCGTCTAATCCATCTTTCATGTTGTGTTTTTGTTGTTATTTCGGAGGCAGAATGCTGATGGCCCGTGTCGAGGGTGAGGTGTTGAAGAGAAAGGGAGAAAGAGAGAGAGAAAGGGAGAGAGAGAAAGAGGAGACGAGAGAAGAAAGGAAGGGAGAAAGAAAGGGAGGGAGAGAGAGAAAGGGAGGAAGGGAAGGAGAGAATGGGAGAAAGAGAGAGAGAGAGAAAGGAAGGGAGAGAGAAAGGGAGACAGAGACAGTTTTTCTTAGTGTGCATGGATACCAGTCGGGAATAATTGTCTTTGAGACGCCATTTTGTTTTTCTAGAAGTGTGTTTGATGTCTTAATTGCTCATTCCCTTTTTTCTTGCGTTTTCGTATTTTAATCAATTTTCTTTGGCTGTCGATCCTTCCTCTCTCTGATTACGTCGCGTGATATTGATTGGCCGTGTCATGTATATATATTTATGTATTAAGGTTTCGATGTTCATACCGAGCACGTGCATGTGTCGACATTTTCTGTATATTTATTCATTCTTCGGCTGCATATTTTTTTTTCTCTGGTGCCAGGCTGTTGGGTAGGACGGTTTCGTCAGCAAAGGCAGGGTGGCGAGTGGCGGAGTCTCGCTGTTTGGCTGGCTGGTTGGTTGTTGTTTGTTGTGGTTGTGGTGGTTGTTTTTGTGTGTGTAAGCGTTTTTTTTTTTTTTTTTTTGGTGTTTTTGTTTGTTTTCTGGTGTTTTTGTTTGTTTTCTGGTTTTTTTTTTTGTTCGTGTAGTGTTTTAATTTCTATTTGGTGTTTTTTTGTTTTGTGTTTTTTTCTGGTGTTTGTCTTGGAGTGTTTGTTTGTTTGTTTTGTGGTTTTTTTGTTTCCTAAGTTTGGTTTCCCCCTTCGTTAGCGGAAGCAGGGACCCGCGAGACAGAGGGCAGTGTATGACGTCAGCAGGGGATTTGGGGGCCCGGATCCCTCTGGAATTAGGGGCCCCAGTTATAGATATGAAGGAGTTGGGGGGAGGTGGGCTGGGGGATGAGGGGCCCCAATTATAGATATGACAATTTTAGATATGAGGGAGTTGGGGTGGGGTGAGGGGCCCCTATTATAGATATAAGGGAGATGGGTGGGGGGTGAGGGGCCCCTATATAGATACGAGGGAGGTGGTGGGGCCCCAATTATAGATATGAGGGAGTTAGTGGTGGGGTAGGGGATGAGGGCCCCAATTATAGATATGAGAGAGATGGGGGTGGGCGGGAGTATGTGCTGTATCTTGTCTTCTTAGGGTGGGCTTGGATAAGAGGGAGATTGGGCGCCGGCGGGAATGAGGGGCCCAATTATAGATATGAGGGAGATGGGTGGGCGGGGGGGGGATGAGGGGCCCCAATTATAGATATGAGGGAGATGGTGGGCGGGGGGGGATGAGGGGCCCCAATTATAGATATGAGGGAGATGGGTAGGCGGGGGGGGGATGAGGGCCCCAATTATAGATATGGAGATGGAGGGAATTATAGGAGGGAGATGGGTGGGCGGGGGGGGATGAGGGGCCCCAATTATAGATATGAGGGAGATGGGGGCGGGGGGGGGGGATGAGGGGCCCAATTATAGATATGAGGGAGATGGGTGGCGGGGGGATGAGGGGCCCAATTATAGATATGAGGGAGATGGGTGGGCGGGGGGGGATGAGGGGCCCCAATTATAGATATGAGGAGATGGGTGGGCGGGGGGGGGGATGAGGGGCCCCAATTATAGATATGAGGGAGATGGGTGGGCGGGGGGGATGAGGGGCCCCAATTATAGATATGTGGGATGGGGGGGTGGGTGGCGGGGGCGGGGGCGGGAGTATGTACTGTGTCTTGTCTGAGGGTGGGCGTGTGGGCGTTGGGGCGTAGGTGGAGGTCGAGGGGCGCGTATGGCGTGATGCTCTAATAACGGTTATTCGGTGTGTCGGATGACGGGTGTCGGGGTTGGGGTGGGGGTGGTGGAGGGGGGGGGGTGTTGTGTCGGATGGCTAAAGAGGCCTTGTGGCTTCGTTGCCGTGGCGGGTTGGCGTGTGGCGAGGTGCCGTATGGCTAGGTGTCGTGTGTCGTGTTCTGGGCTGGATGTTGTGTGGCTACTATGTTGTTGTGGCTAGGTGTCGTGTGTCGTGTTCTGGGCTTGGATGTTTGTGTGGCTAGGTGTCGTGTGTCGTGTCATGGGCCTGGATGTTGTGTGGCTAGGTGTCGTGTGTCGTGTTCTGGGCCTGGATGTTGTGTGGCTAGGTGTCATATGTTGTGTGGCTAGGTGTCGTGTGTCGTGTTCTGGCTTTGGATTGTTGTGTGGCTAGGTGTCGTGGGTGTCGTGTTCTGGGCTTGGATGTTGTGTGGCTAAGGTGTCGTGTGTCGTGTTCTGGGCTTGGATGTTGTTGTGGCTAGGTGTCGTGTGTTGTTCTGGGCTTGGATGTTGTGTGGCTAGGTGTCGTGTGTCGTGTTCTGGGCTTGGATGTTTGTGTGGCTAGGTGTCGTGTGTCGTGTTCTGGGCTTGGATGTTGTGGGCTAGGTGTCGTGTGTCGTGTTCTGGGAGTTGTTGTTGGCTAGGTGTCGTGTCGTGTTCTGGGCTTGGATGTTGTGTGGCTAGGTGTCGTGTTCTGGGCTCTAGTGTCGTGTGTCGTGTTCTGGCTTGGATGTTTGTGTGGCTAGGTGTCGTGTGTCGTGTTCTGGGCCTGGATGTTGTGTGGCTAGGTGTCGTGTGTCGTGTTCTGGCTTGGATGTTGTGTGGCTATGTTGATGTTGTGTGGCTAGATGTTGTGTGGCTATGTCTGTGTCATGGTACTCACATGTGTCGTGTCATATGGTGTCACATGTTGTCATGGCCTAGATGCATATGTCGTGTCATGGGCTAGATGTTGTATGGTTAGGTGTCATATGTCGTGTCATGGGCCTAGGTGCCGTATGGCTAGGTGTCACGTGTCATGTCGTGTGCCCAGATGCAGCATGGCTAGGTACCACATGGCTTTTCGTGTATCTAGACGCAATATGTCAGACTGACCTTTGTCTATGTGCTGTACGACACGCGTGGTATGTCTACACGCTGTACGATTAGGCTACCTGTCAGATATGGCTTGTGTGGTCCCGTATGTCAGGATGGCTATTGATGGGTTAGTGCTCCGATGTCTTACTTGAATGCTCTTAGTTCTGCATGTCTGATGGCTGGTGTCCTCTGTCTGGGAACGTAGATGTCGAGAAGTCTGGTGTCTGAGATTCTGGATGTCTGACTCTAATGTCTAGAAGTCTTCATTAAGACTCTTATATCTAGAAGTCTTCATGTCTAAACAAGACTCATGTCTAGAAGTCTTCATTAAGACTCGAATGTCTAAACAAGACTCATGTCTAGAAGTCTTCATGTCTAAGACTCTAATGTCTAAAGTCTCATGTCTAACTCTAATGTCTAGAGGTCTTCATGTCTAAGACTCTAATGTCTAGAAGTCTTCATGTCTAAGACTAATGTCTAGAAGTCTTCATGTCTAAGACTAATGTCTGGAAATCTGATGTCCAAAAGCAGATGTCTAGAAGAAATCGGATGCATTTAAATCGAGATGTCTAGAAGCCTGCTGTCTGGAAATTTTAATGTCTGGATGTCTTCTGCCTGACGTCTGGGTGCCTGGTGTCTGGTAGCTGAATGCAGAAGTGTCTGACGTGTGGCTGTTCAAATGTCTGATGTCTTCGTGTCTAGTGTCTGTGTCTCATTATTTTGTCTATGCTGTGGGAAAGGATTTGAGCGGCCTCTTGCAGTGACCTTTGGGAAGGGAATCTGGCAGACAAATATGATATGTGAAGGCCATGGTTTCCGCGGCTGTTGTTGATGTTGTTGGTAGTGGTGTTGGTGTTGTTGCTGATGTTCTTGTTGTTGTTGGTAGTGTTGTTGTTATTGTTGTTGGTAGTGGTGTTGTTGTTGTTGGTGTGTGTTTTTGTTGTTGCTGTTGTTGTTAGTGGTGGTGGTGTTTGTTGTTGTTGGTAGTGGTGGTGTTGTTGTTGCTGCTGCTGCTGCTGTTGTTGGTGGTGGTGTCACTTGATGATGATGATGTTGATGTTCTTGTTAATGATCTAGTTATTAACGCTGTTGTTGACGATGTCAATGTCGTTGTGGTTGTTGTTGATGGTGTTCTTATTGATGTTGATATTGGTGGTGTTGTTGGTGATGCTGGTGATGCTGTTGTAGTTATTGATGTTATTGTTGATGTCGGCATCGTCGTTGTTGTCGATGTTGTGGTTGATATCATTGTCGTCGTCGTCGTCGTTGTTGTTGTTGTTGTTGTTTTGCCCTTAGTGAGAGATGAGGAAGTCGGACCAGGGCTTGAAATCACGCCAAAATAGGCCTACGGTTTGGTTTCGAGTGTCAAAAGGTCATTACAGGGCTATGCGGATGGGAGGGGGCGGGACGCAAGGAGGAAGGGGGCTGTATCTGAGGGAGGGAGGAGGGGGGAGGGGGAGGAAGAGGGAAGAGGGGTGGCGGAAAGGGGGAGAGGGGGAGGGTAGGGGAAGAGTGTGTGTTGTGTGTGTGTGTGTGTGTGTGTGTGTGTGTGTGTGTGTGTGGTGTGTGTGTGTGTGTTGTGTGTGTGTGTGGTGTGTGTGAGTGAGTGAGTGTGTGTGTGTGCGTGCTTGTGTGCGTGCGTGCTTGTATGTGTGCGTGCGTGCGTGCGTGTGAGTGTGTGCGTATACGTGTGCGTGATGAGGCAGTGGCATGGGTAGTAATTATATGCCAGCATTCGGGCGTGTATGAGGGCGTGGGTATGGTGCCTTGGGGGGGGGAGGGAGGGAGGGGGGGTGCAGTCATCTTGATTATGGTCAGCGTTCCCAGGCAGTTTCTTTTCCGTTGAGTTTGCGTTTGTTTGTTTGGCCTTTAAATGCGTGTCTGTCTGTCTGTTAGTTTGTCTGTCTGTCTGTCTGGCCGTCTGTGTCTATCTGTTTGTCTGTCTGTCTGTCCATGTGTGTGTCTGCCTATCCATATGTGTGTGACTGTCCGTCTGTGTGTCAGTCTGTCTATCCATGTTTGTGTGTTTGTCTGTCTGTATCTACATGTTTTTATTGGTTTGTATGTCTGTATATGATATGCGTGTATGTGTACGTATATGCCTGTACGTGTATATCTGTGTACGTGACATCTATGTATGTGTACGTATGTCTGTAAGTGTATTTCTGTGTATATGTACGTATATGTCTGTATCTGTATGTTTGTGTATGTGATATCTGTGTATGTGTACGCATATGTATGTACGTGTATGTCTATGTATGTGATATCTGTTTATGTTCAGGTGTATGTCTGTGTATGTGTATGTATATGTCTGTACGTGTATATCTGTGTATGTGTACGTATATGTCTGTGTATGTGATATCTGTGTATGTGTACGTATACGTCTGTACGTGTAAGTCTGTGTATGTGATATCTGTGTATGTGTACACATTTGTCTGTATGTGTATGTCTGTGTATGTGATATCTGTGTATGTGTACACATTTGTCTGTATGTGTATGTCTGTGTACGTATATGTCTGTATGTGTATGTCTGTGTATCTAGTGTATCTACGAACAGTGCGAAGGTCAAGTCCTCTTCAAACAATTACGCTGATGGTGGTTTGACTCCACCCAAGGCAAGGGACCCGGGGCTGGGGGGGGGGGGGGAGGCAGGGGAGGTATGGTGCCGGTGAGGGGGGGGGTGTTGGTCTTAATGGGGAGGGGAGGGGAGGGGAGGGAGGAAAAGGGGTGGGGGAGGTGGGGAGGGAGGGAAGTAGGGAGG
>NW_020871915.1:62500-67500 GCF_003789085.1 Penaeus vannamei
GAGGAGGGAGGGATAAGGGAGGAGGAGGGAGGAGTGGGGGAGGGATTAAGAGGAGAGAGGGATAAGGGAGGAGGAGGGAGGAGTGGGGGAGGGATAAGGGAGGGAGGAGAGGAAGGGAGGAGGGAGGAGAGGGATGAGTGGAGGGAGGGAAGGAGAGGAGTGGGGGAGGGAGGAGTGGGGGAGGGATAAGTGGAGTTGGGGAGGATAAGGGAGGGAGGAGGGAGGAGTGGGGGAGTGGGGGAGGGAGGAGGGGGAGTAGGGGAGGGATTAAGGGAGGGGGAGGGAGGAGTAGGGGAGGGATAAGGGAGGGGGGAGGGGGAGGGATGGAGGAGGAGGGAAGAGGGAGAGGGTGGAGTGGAGGAGGAAGGGAGAAAGGGAGGGGGAGGGGGAAGAGGAGGAGTGGGGGAAGTGAGTTGGGTGGTGGGGATAGGGGAAGGGGAAGGGAAGGGGTGGTAGAGGAGTCTGAGAGGGGTTGGGTAGAAGAGATGAGGAGAGGGGGGAAGGGGGAGGGAAGGGAAAGGGGGAGAAGGGGAGGTAGAGTAGGGTCTGAGAGGGGTTGGGTAGAAGAGATGAGGAGAGGGGAGGGAAGGGTAAGGAAGAGGAGAGGGGAGTGGGTGAGGGGGAGAGGGGAAAAGCGCGTCACAGCACAAGTCAGTCATTCAAGACAGTTTGACCCTCGGAGGCAAGGCAAGTGAGCGGGCTGGAGGTGCAGTGGGCCGTTAGTTCGTTTCAGTTTTTCTCTTTTTTTTCTTTCTTTTTGAGTGTGAGCAAAATTGGTGAAACGCGCTCTTTCTTCTGTTCTGTTCGCTTCGCTTCTCTTTTCTCTCTTTCTTCTCTTCTATTCTATATTCTATCCTCTCCTCTGCTTTCTTTTTTCTCACCTCTCTCTCTCTTCTTCTCTCCTCTTCCTCTCCTCTCCTCTCCTCTCCTCTCTCCTCTCCTCTCCTCTCCTCTCCTCTCCTCTCCTCTCCTCTCCTCTCCTCTCTCTCTCTCCTCTCCTCTCCTCTCCTCTCCTTCTCTCTCTCTTCTCTGCTCTCCTCTTCTCTCTCCCACGCCAGCTTTCTTCGTCGGAAAAAAGGTAAAAAAAATCAAAGAAAATGGAAACAAAGACACTCCCAGGCACTCCCCAAAAGTTTCCGAATGACAATGGCGATAAAACGCGTTGGCAACGGTGCGTGACGTCATCAGCCTATTCATTGTTTACATTCGGTGCAATCAGCTGATCCGGCGGTGCCATGTGTGCGGAGGGGATGAATGGACGTGCAGGCGGCTCTGTGTTTCGCGGGGAATGGCGCAAAAAAGTGAGGAAAAGGTGGATAAAGAAGAAGAGAGAGAACTAGGATTAAGTTGTAGAAGATTGAATCAAAGAAAAAGCTATTATTAATTTGCAGAAGATTGAATCAAAGAAAAAGCTATTATTAAGTTGTAGAAGATTGAATCAAAAAAAGAACTAGGATTAAGTTGTAGAAGATTGAATCAAGGTGGAAACCGACGGAGAGGGAGATACGACGGAAGGAATCGGGGAAGGAAAAAGTTGGATAGACAAGTAAGAACGGTTGTTTGGGTGTTTGGAAGGGGGTTGTGGGTTGAACCGTTCGATAAAAGATCAGGTTTGACTCGTTGGCGATTTCCTATTATTTGTCGGATGTTATGAAGTTGTGTGTTATTTGTGGGGATTGTGGGTGTGGCCGTGAGGATGATTGCGATGATAGCGGCGATATTTGTACTACGATTCTCGCAAGTACTACAGTGCACTCAGGAAGAACAATTTTACTGATATTGTTGCTATTGTTATAAAAAATGATGCTAATGCTGATAATAATGGTAATGGTAATAATAGTAGTAATAGTTATTTTTATTATTATCGTCGTCGTTGTTGGTGGTGTTATTATGATATTATTGTTGATGTTGTAATTATAGTGTTTGTTATTACGAGTGTTATTGTTGTTCATTACCATTTTCGTTTTTTATTCTTAATATTCCCGCTAGTGTTGTTGTACCGTTTTCATCGAAACAAATTAAGACTTTCCCAAAGGGTCAGCTTTACTTATCAGTTTACAATTTCTTGGTCTGTGGGCGGGGGGGGGGGGGTACGGGAGTTAGAGTCGGTAATAGAGTTCAGGAGAGGGGAAGGGGGAAGGGTGGGGAGAGGGGGAAAGAGGCAGGTTTAGAGGGCAGGGGGGGGAGGTGGGGGGAGGGAGGGGCAGGAGGGGCAGGAGAGTCAGGAGAGTCAGGAAGGGATTGCAGGGAGACAGGAGGGGGGGGGGGGAAGAAGGGGGGGGAGAGAGTCAGGAAGGCAATACAGGGAGACAAGAGGGAGGATTGGGGGAGGGGAGTTGCAGGCTATGAGGGTGGGAGGGAAGGAGGGGGGGGGGGTTAGGTATAGGTACAAGATCTGTCACTTCACTGGGAGGAAAACTCGTTCTCTAGGGTGGGCGTGGGGGCGGGGTGGGGGTGGGGCCAAGCGAGTGAAAGTATTTCGATTCATATCCGAGAGTTATTTTATGCCTCTTTTGGGGGGGGGGGGGGGATGGGGGTTGGGTAGGGGGTGGGGGGTGTAATTATTTGGGCATTACGGTTATTTGGTCTGTTCTCACGGGAGGGGGGCGGCCGAGGGGGTTGGGGGAGGGGGGTATATGTCTGTCTGTCTCTGCCTTTGTTTGTCTCTCTCTGTCTTTCTTTTCCATCTATATCTATCTATCTGTATCTTTCCACCAGCTATCTATGTGTCTCCTCCACTTATTCCATCCATTCCATCCATCCATCCATCCATCCATCCATCCATCCATCCATCCATCCATCCATCCATCCATCCATCCATCCATCCATCCATCCATCCATCCATCCATCCATCCATCCATCCATCCATCCATCATCATCCATCCATCCTCCAATCCATGGCAACATGGCACTCGAAAAAATATGCACGTCACGAAATAAACAAATAAACACGAATAGATGATTAGCGTGAGGGAACGAATAAACGAAATAAGTGAAAAAAATAAAAATCTTGTTCCTCTCGCACTCTCTCTTTTATCTACTTGCCTCTCTGTCTCCTGCTTAAAAAGGCCCCCGTTGTCGCGCGGGGGCGGAAGACGAGAAAGAAAGATGGAAAGGAAGAAGAGGGGGCGGAATGGAGAGGAAGGAAGAGGGAGGGGGGTGGGATGGAGAAGGGAAAGAATGGGATGGGGATGGGATGGCGAGATGGATGGGAGAGGGAGATGGGGGGAGTGAGGAGGTGGGAGGGGGATGGGTGCAAGGGGTGAGGAGAGTTGGAGGTGAGAGAGGATGTAGAGGGAGGGGGTGAGTAGGACTGACAGAGGGAGGGAGAGGCGGGTAGGGGGAGGGGAGGGAGAGGGAAGAGGGGAGGGGGAGGAGGGAGAGGGAGAGGAGAGAGGGAGAGGAGAGGCGAGAGGGGAGAGGGGAGGAGGGAGAGGGAGAGGGAGAGGGAGAGGAGAGTTGGAGGGTGAGAGATGGGAATAGGACTGGCAGATGGAGAGGTAGAAGGAGCAGGAGAAGGAGAAGAGGAGGACTAGGAGGAGAAGGAGAAGGAGACTAGAGGAGAAGGAGATGAACTGAGGGAAAGGAAGAGAGTGAGGAGGAGGAGAAGGCGACGAGCGGTGAGGGAGGCGAGGGAATTTCGATTGAGATGGACAAGACGACGACGGAAGAAGAAGAAGAAGAAGAAAGAAGAAGAAGAAGAAGAAGAAGAAGAAGAAGAAGAAGAAGAAGAAGAAGAAGAAAGAAGAAGAAGAAGGAAGAAGAAGAAAAAGCAATAAAAGAAAAAAAAAAAAACTTTCCGTGTTCGCATTTTTCTCCTCCGGCGTCGAATCGCCAAGAGGAGGTCAAGCGAGGGAAAGGCAACAGCTCAGGATTTGTGGGACAAGGGAAAGGGCAAAGGCAAGAAGGAAAGTGTTGCGTGTGTGTGAAGGTGTGTGACTCCGGTATGTGCCTTATGTAGTGTGTGTGTGATGTGTGTGTGTGCGTGTGTGTTAGTGCGTGTGTGTGTTGTGTGGTGTGTGTGTGTGTGTGGTGTGAGTGTGAGTGTGAGTGTGTGTGTGTGTGCGTGTGTGAGTGTGAGTGTGTGTGACGTGATGTTGTGTGTGTGTGTGTGTGTGTGTGAGTATGTGGATGTTGTGTGCTGTGTGTGTTGAGTTGTGTGTTGTGTGGTGTCGAGTGTGGTGATGTGGATGTGGATGGTGTGAGGGAGGGATGGGACAGCGGGGGAAAGGGAGATGAGTGAGTGAGGGTTAAAGTGGGGGGGAGGAGGGAAGTGGATCGGGAGGAGGAGGGAGGGAGGAGGGAGGTGAGGGAGGAGGAGGGAGGTGAGGATGGGAGGGAGGGAGGGAGGAGGGAGGAAGGGAGGGAGGGGAGGGAGGGAGATGAAAGATGGGGAAATTAATGAATAGTATATGTATATTGGTATATATAGTATATATACATATACATTACATATGTATATATATAATATATAGAGATAGAGGAGAGGAGATCGAAGGTGAGAGAAGAGAGAGAGAGAGAGAGAGAGAAGGAGAGCGAATAGTGAGTTGAATGGGGAGGGGAAGAGGGAGGAGAGAGAAGGGAATGGAAGGAATGAAAGAGAGGCAGGGATGAAATAAGGCAGGAAAACAGAGAGTAGAGGAAAAAGAGACAGAGACAGAGAAAAGCGAGATGGCACAAGACGCAAGTACTGTCAGTCGCAATGTATTTTTATAATGGCGACGAAGTGTCAGTTGGCGCAGGATACTGTTTCAACGCTTTTTTTTCTTCCTCTCGTTTATTGTTCTTTTTTTTCCTCTCGTTTATTGTTCTGTACTACGTCGTGTGAGGGAGACGAGGGTGAGGAAATTAGAGGTTGCGTCAGCGGGTGAATGGCGCGGTGATATTTGGGAATATGGCCTGTCTTTCCTTTGTTTTTTTGGGTCGGGTTCTGTGGCTTATAGGTGGTCGGTTTGTATGTGCAGGTATGGATGGGCATAGGATCGCGCACACGCACGCAC
>NW_020871915.1:77500-80000 GCF_003789085.1 Penaeus vannamei
AGTAGGCCAAATGCTTTTATTTTAGACTCGCGGAATAAAAGCTAAATACACGCTTTGTGCTGATAAATGTCTAGGTTTTGTGTAAGAAAAAAAACTTATTTATTATTTTGATTAACATCCCTTTATCAAAATGACTACAATGCCGTGTCTTTGTATTACGACAACACATTATTGCCATTATGAAAAGGATGATTGCAATATGAGTCCAATGCAAGTGATATGTCCCAGTGACATCAAGCTTCTTTCAACATAATTTACGTAAATACATTATGTGTTTATGTTATGAATTTACTGCATCTTTGACTTTTTTTTTATCTTATCTCAATAGGTTTCGAAAAATATGCATAAGATTCAAATAACTTTTTGGATGATTTTTTGACTAACCGCAAAAAATCCTTCTCTTTGTCTGTTTCTTAAGTCTTTCTCTCTCTCTCTCTCTCTCTCCTTCTCTCTATTCTCTCCCTCCTCTCGCTCTCTCTCTCCTCCTTTCTCTCCTCTCTCTCTCTCTCTCTCTCTCTCTCCTCTCTCCTCTCCTTCTCTCTCCTCTCTTTCTCTTCTCTTCCCTCCTCCTTCCCCATCCCTCCCTCCTCCCCTCCTTCCTCCCCTCCCTCCACCTTCCTCCTCCCGTCCCTCCTTCCCTTCCCTCTCCTCCTTACCCTCTTTCCTCTTTCTCCTCCCCTCCCTCCCTCCTTCCTCCTTTCCCCCTGCCTCCCTCCTCCCTCCCTCCCTCCTCCTCCCCCTTCCTCGTTCTATCTTAACAATACTCGCCAGACCACAACACTCATCAAGCTATCGACATTATATCGACACACAACTCCACAATCCACAAGTCTGTCGTTAACCTTAAGAAATAATAACGATTTATTCGCTGCGAACCTGTCTGTTCCGCCATTTGCTTTTTTTTTTTCTTTCTTTTTTTTTTAGTAAGTCGCCATTGTTATTACTGTTATTATTTATGTTATCATTATCGTTATGAGTGTTATAGCAGCATTGTTGTTAATGTTATTATCTTTAGCAGCGTTGCTATAATCGTTTTGTCATTCATGTCTTTTTTTATTGTTGTTTTCATGATTTTTTTTCATATTAGTTATTATGATAATTACTTTTATTCCATTGCTATTACTGTTGTTATCAATATGATTATTATACAACTAAGTACATTATAGTTTCGACATTACCACTGATATGTTTAATAAGAATACGTCTGTGCCATTTTACTATGCATAGTAACAATATTTTTGTTAATATAATTATTCTCAATTATAAACACTCACTAAAGATATTCCATGACTTCACAGAAAACGAGAATCGATAAGAATACGTTAGGTTAAGTTAGGTTTAGGTAAGGTTAAGTTAGCTTGAATTAGTGTTAGGTGAAGTTAGCATCTTCCCATTTTTGACCTATGACCTTACTCGAAAAACAGCTGAAATATGATGGTTAAAAGAGTTGTTTTTCTCACCTTGTCCTTCTTCCCGTTTTCTTTGAATTAGCATTTCATTTAGCATGCGATAACTGAAATAAATGGATTTTTGTCATAGACGAATAGAATGATTATAAGAACAATCTGATACTAATTACGGTAGAGATAATTACGATGGATACTAATTACTGTGCTGACACTGAGGATTAACTAATTTGGGCAATTACCCGTGATAGTTATGGTGGCCGTTATTACAGTAGAATTAAATCATTCATCTTTAGGTCCTACTACAAGCAGTACGGAATAATACATAAATGTGTATGTATAAATATATATAAGTATACGTATATGTATACTATATATTATATATATATATATATNCTGGATCGAATGGGCTAACCTAAGAGTCCCGTTAGGTTTAGTCACACTGTGTCACTGTGTCGTTGGTGGGGGTGGGGAGGGGAGAAGGGGGGGAGTGTACGTGTGGGGGTGGGGGAGGGGTGAGGGGGAGGGGAAGGGTGTACGTGTGTGGGGGGTGGGGAGGAGGGGGAGTGTGTGTGGGGTGGGGGGGGAAGGTGCGTGTGTGCGTGTGCGTGCGTGTGTGTGTGTTGTGGTGGTAAGACAGAGAGAGAGAGGGTACGTGTGTGTGTGTGTTGTGTGTAAGACAGAGAGAGAGAGGGTGTGTGTGTGTGTGTGTAAGACAGAGAGAGAGAGAGGGTACGTGTGTGTGTGTGTGTGTGTGTAAGAGAGAGAGAAAGAATATTTTTAAGTATGTGTGTGTGTGAAATATGTGCGTAAGTATTTATGTGCGTATTTATCAGTGGCCATGTTCTCAAAGGCAAAATTCCTCTGAAAATCCTCGCTGTATGTAGATTCTCGGTGAAAATAACAAAAATTACCAAAATCATAATTCCAGTTTTTGATATATTTACACTCCTCAACCCCCGCTTTTATATATTCATTTATTCATCATCAACAGACAAAAACCGTGACGCGAATGACGTATTTGCTATTCCATGCAGATATGTTTGCGAATTCCTCTTGTTTATGCAATACGCTCACCCGCGCTCTTTTGTTTG
>NW_020871915.1:85000-87500 GCF_003789085.1 Penaeus vannamei
TGATCTTTATACGAGTTTAATGGAAAAGTAGTATTATTTTTAAAGATTTTACTTCATTATAAATTTTTTTTCAAGTATTACTCGACCTTAAATGTCCTTTTAGAATATGAAACTACAGCTCTCAGCTATTTACAAGAAACTATCATAATCCGAAAATATAAACAAATTGAAAATACCAATGAAATGATGAAGAAATACGGGATTTTTTTCTTATCACATAAACACTTTTTCCACATTTACGTCCATTTGCTTAGAACCATTTTCTCAAACTACGAAACGGATAAAAGAGATAAAAGACAAAACAAAACAAAAAATCTATAGAAGTCTTTCGTTCATTTTCATTGAGTCTAGGAATTTTCCATCAACTACTCGAAAATGTCAGACGATAAAAAAGAGACAAAGAAAAATAAATAAAAATACATTGAAAAATAAACGAGATAAACGTAAATATATGAACAGATGCATTAAGAAAAAAAAAGAAAAAGAAAAATTAAAAACCAGACAGCGTACATTTTACACACACATAGCAGATTTTCAAGAAAACTTTCCTCATGTGGCATGGCGGTAAAATTCCTGACTTTTTTTTTGTATTTATTTCGGCTTCAGTTTTAACCTCGACCGAATGGTATGAAAACAAATAATAATGATGATAAAAAAGATGATGACGACGATGGTGATGATGGTGACGATGATGATAGTAACAATAATAATGATTATTTTCATCATTACAATGATAATAAAAATAATATAAAATCATTGTTATAATAAAAATAATAATAACGATAATAATAATAATGACAGTAACAGTAACAACAACAGCGATAATAATACCAATAAAAATAATGACAATGATAATAACAATAATGATAATGATGATAATCATAATAACAATAGCAATAGCAATAATGATAATAATAATAACAATGATGATGATAAGAAGGATAATAATAATGATAACGAAGAGATTATCATCATTGATATTATTACCGTTATGAAGATAATGATTATGATAATAATAATAACAATAATGATGATTATAATGATAGTAATAATGATATTGATGATAATAATAATAATAATAATAATAATAATAATAATAATAATAATAATAATAAAAATAATAATAACAAGAACAAAAATACTAAAGATAAAGATAATGTTGATAATAAAAATAACTTATCATTATTATCTTTATTATTGCTATTGATGTTATCATCATTATCATGAGTATAATAGTGATAATAATAGAGTAATGATAATAACAATAATACTCATATGGGTAATTGTGATTATCATGACAATATATATTAGTAGCAGTACAATCTACAGCAGATCATGTGTAAGTGCTGTAGTCGTAGGATGACAGTAGTAAAAACATTATCAATATAATGATTATAGAAACAATAATGACGAACAACAACGATGACAATAACAACAACAATAACAACAACAATAACAACAAAACAACATCAGTAACAACAATAACAACAATAATAACAACAATAACAACAACAATAATAACAACAAAACAACAATAACAACAAAAACAACAACAACAATAATAATAATATTAATTGTAAATAACAACTATTATTGCATAATCGTATCATACAGCCTGCAACATGATAAAAAATATAAAGCTTTGTATTAATCACTGGCAATGAATAGTTAATTAGAAATAATAAGAATGACCGAT
The DNA here is from genome assembly GCF_003789085.1 of Penaeus vannamei. Lineage (NCBI taxonomy): Eukaryota > Metazoa > Arthropoda > Malacostraca > Decapoda > Penaeidae > Penaeus > Penaeus vannamei. Next base: position 86,697 of record NW_020871915.1, read on the forward strand.
AAAAATATGTATAAACCACTATCACTCAGTAAAGGAATAACGAAAAAAAAAAAAATAATAATGATGATAATAGTAAGGATGATGATAATAATGGTAATAATTTGTCACTTTCATTATGGAAAAAAATATTCTCCTACCCCCCTAAAAAAGTATAAATCGAGAGATATTCTACACTCAAAACACACACACACACACACACACATCCACCCACACCCCCATCCCCATCCTCACCCCTACCCACACCCCTACCCCACCCCATCCACCCATCCACCCACACACCCCACCCACCCATCCACCACCTACCCATCCCCACCCCAACCCACCCCACCCACCCCCTACCATCCCCACCCTTCCCCTACCCACCTCCCACCCACACCCACACCCGAGCCAACTGCTACGTGGCACCCCGTCCCCCCTACCCCACCCGTCCCCACCCACTCCCATCCCCACCCACCCACACCCCACCCACCCACACCCCCCCACACCCGAGCCAACTACGTGGCACCCCCGTCCCCTACCCCACCCACCCACCCACCCACCCCCAACCCCCACCCACCCCTCCCCCACCCACCCATCCACCCTACCCACCACCCACACCCCCACCCACCCCTACCCTCACCCCCACCTATCCACCCCCACACCCCCACCCGAGCCAACTGCTACGTGGCACCCCCGTCCCCCCTACCCCCAAGGAGAGGGTCCAGCAAGCGAGCCGCTGACACTCGAAAACCTGTTCTGTCTTGGAGGTCTCGGCTCCGGGGCAAGAAGAGCGCAAGTCGACCCTTCGGAAAGCGGAAAATTGCT
>NW_020871915.1:115480-117980 GCF_003789085.1 Penaeus vannamei
TACAAGGAAAATTTATCAAAAGAAAAAAAAAAAAAAAAAAAAAAAAGAAAAAATTATATTGCTGATATAAATATAGAAACACCAAATAAAAATACCCAAATGTTTATCATTATTCTAGTAGCATAAATACAAATAACCGAGTCCAATTGAACCAAGATTATAGTTTAATAAACAAGTAAATAAGTAACTCTATTAATGAGCAATCAACCTAATTACATATTTTCATCATACAATAAATTCTTAAACACGCCAAGAGAAGTGAATTCATACCGATCCCATGAGCCTTTAGGAATGTCAAGTCAATGCTACCCACATTATGATTAGGTAAGTCAAATTGGGTCTTGGGGTTTCCTTCAAATCCAAAATCTGATTTTGATATATGGAAACAGTAAGTGAAAATATGCTTTATTTTTGAAAATGATTTTTTTCCATTACAACACAAGTGAATCGGTGGAGTTTAAATTTACAATGCAACACACACACACACATATATATAGATATAGATATAGATATGTATATATCTTGGGCAGGAGAGAGAGAATGTTCTGTGTCTAATGCAACAAAAATTGTCCTCTTCGTATTTAACTATTGCCTGAAATAAGTCACTGGTAATCAGTGACATTGTATGGTAATTGTAAAATACAAGTAATTTTAAAAATTAATACTAAATAACAAATTATAGATATCGTGTATGTAATTCTCACCTCGAGTATTTGTGTGTGTGTTTATAAATGTATATATATATATATATATATATATATATATATATATATATATATATATATATATATATAGAGAGAGAGAGAGAGAAGAGAGAGAGAGAGAGAGAGAGATAGAGAGAGAGAGACACATATATATCTTTGTATATATACACATCAGTCGACTCACATGAGCTCCCGAAACCGCAAAAAAGAAGAGAGCGAAACAAAAAGCCCCGTATATAATCTTTGAGCCCAAAGCCATTGCCACAGATATCAATTCTTATGAAGAAACTTCGAGTCTCTCTCCGCCCGAACTTGATATCTGTCCCAATTAAGACATCTAATCTGGTCGGTCCACGCTGAGGTCTCGCCGGCTCCTCTGTCTGACTGTCTGTGTATTTATGTGTGTATGAATGTTAGTCTGTCTGTCTTTATGTCTGCCTGCCTGTCGGTTTGCTTGTCTCGCTATGGGTCTGTCTATCTGACCATCTCTCTGTCTGCCTGTTTGTCTGACTGTATCTGTCTGACTCTCTCTCTCTGAGTGTTTGTATTATACAGGTCTGTCTGTCTGTCTCTGTCGGTCTGTTAATCTCTCGGTCTGAACGTTTGTCTGTATTATTTATTCGAGTCGTTCGGAACTCCTCGTCCTGCTCGTCCAGACCAGTTGGACGAAGCTGGGCGAGCAGGCAGAGATGACGTCATAATAGCTTTTGTATGTAAACAATGACAGTTGCAGGCAACCACAAGATATTGATGGGTAATTTTATGGCCCTTTATTGATGTTATCGAAGGATATCTTTCTGTTTGTCAGTTGCAGGTAAGTCAGATATACATCAAAGGAGTTGCAAAAGCTATGCAGCTTGTCAAATAAAGACACTATTATGAAAAAAGAGTGAATGTTTACTTTCGAGCTGGTTGTATTCTGAGCCTGAGAGGTTCCGGATGCGGCCTCCTTGTCCAGCGTGTCCTGGACAAGTTGTCTGGACCAACAAGGCAAGGAATTAGTGCCCGATTGCATTGGTTCGTATGATTGTCAATTTATGATCAGTTTATATGTCTGTCTCCTTGTATATATGTGTGTATGTATGTGTGTTTGTGTGTGTGTGTTGTGTGTGGTGTGTGTGTGTGTGTGTGTGTGTGTGTGTGTGTGTGTGTGTGTGTGTGTGTGTGTGCGTGATGTGTGTGTGTGTGTGTGTGTGTGTGTGTGTGTTGTGTGTGTGTGTGTGTGTGTGTGTGTTTGCGTTTATTTACGTTTATATTCAATTTGTCATTTAAAAAAACTTCCTAAGCCTTGCATACATGAGCGTTATTTTGGGTTTGTATCAATTTGTCTGTCTATCTCTATCTGTCTTCTTGTCTGTCTGTCTGCCAGCCAATCTCTCCACATGTTTTCTCCGCTTCTTGTCATTTTTCTCACAATGAATAGATCCTGAGGCAGTATTTTCACACACCTTCTATATCTCTCCTTTTATACGAACGCGTGAAAAGAAAGTATATATTTTCTACAAGAAAACCCAAACCGGCGAAAAAGCATTCAATATCTCCTTTTCTCTCCCCCTTTTCCTTCTTCCCGCTTTCTTCCTCTTTTCGCTTCTTCTTTTCTTTTCTTTTCTTTTCTCGTAAATATTTCTTTTTCGTTCGTTTTTTTTTTTTTTTTTTTGCTCGTTTTGTCTCATTCTATTGTTTCCCTCTTTTCTTGTATTTCCTCTTTTCTCGTTTTTCCTCTATTCTCATCACTCTCTCTCTCTCTCTCTCTCTCTCTCTCTCTCTCTCCTCCATCTCCTTCATCCCGAGTATTA
>NW_020871915.1:125480-130480 GCF_003789085.1 Penaeus vannamei
CTGTCTCTGTCTGTCTGTCGTCCTCTCTCTCTCTCTCTCTCTCTCTCTCTCTCTCTCTCTCTCTCTCTCTCTCTTCTCACTCTCTCTCTCTTTCTCTCTCTCACCCTCTCTCCCTCTTGCCCTCCCCCTTACCTTCCTTCTCTCGTTTCCATTCTCTGTATCCTCCACTTGTCCTTCCCTTCTTCCTCTTTCTCTTTCTTCTTGCCCCCCTCCCCGCCCCTCCCTCTCTTTCCCTGGAGAAAGACTTCCCACATGGAGCCAGATTTTGGATTGGAGCCAGCATCATCCAAGTTATATATATAAAAAAACTGATAAAGAAAAAAAAAGAGATTTTAGCGTGGGCGTTTTGAGTCCATGGGTGTGTGTAAGAGATTTAAGAATATGGAAACAATTTCGCAGACGATCCTTTCAGACTTCAACGCCCTTTGGAAAAAAGATGAATGGAGAGAGAGAGAGAGAGAGAGAGAGAGAGAGAGAGAGAGAGAGGGAGGGAGGGAGGGAAGAGGGAGGGAGGAGAGAGAGAGGGAGGAGAGGAGGGAAGGAGGGAGGGAGGGAGGAAGGAGGGAGGGAGGGAGAGAGAGAGAGAGAGAGAGGGAGAGAGAGAGAGAGAGAGAGAGGAGAGAGAGAGGAGAGAGAGAGAGAGAGAAGAGAAGAGAGAGGGAAGAGGAGAGAGAGAGAGAGAGAGAGAGAGAGGGAAGAAGAGAGACACCGAGAGAGAGAAAAGACAGAGGAGAGAAAGGAGAAGAAGAGAGAGAAGAGAGAGAGAGAGAGAGAGAGAGAGAGAGAGAGAGAGAGAGAGAGAGAGAGAGAGAACCAGAACGATAAATAGACAGAAAAAAAAGGAAAGAAAGAAAAGAGAAGTAAAAAAAGGAAATCATAGAAAGAAAAGCAAATAATGATACAGTAAAGAAGGAAAAAGTGAGGAGAGAAAGAGAAAAGAGAGAGATGAAAGAAAAACTAGTTACCTTGACCGCCGCAGCAATGTAAAAAAAAAAAAAAAAAAAAAAAAAAAAACGGTCTGGTTCTTGTATTAAACTTCGCAAACTCGTCCCTCGGGAACTGACCCTTGCAATATTAAAGGCGGGGTGGAAATGCTCTCCCATGAATGAATGAGTGGGCGCGTGTGTGGCGTGTGTTGGGGAGGGGAGGGAAGGGGTGGGACGGGGAAGGGAAGGGGTGGGACGAGGAGAGAGGAAGGGGTGGACGAGGAGAGAGGAATGGGACTGGGACGAGGAGAGAGGAAGGGGTGGGACAGGAGAGGGAAAGGGTGGGATCGAGGAGAGGAAAGGGGTGGGACGAGGAGAGGGAAGGGCGAAGGGGGAAGGGGGGGACGAGGAAGGAAAGGGTGGGAGAGGAGAGAGGAAGGAGTGGGACGAGGAGAGAGGAAGGGTGGGCGACGAGGAGAGAGGAAGGGGTGGGACGAGGAGAGGGAAGGGGTGGGACGAAGGAGAGAGAGGGGTTGGGACGAGGAGAGAGGGAAGGGATGGGACGAGGAGAGGGAAGGGGTAGGGACGAGGAGAGGGAAGGGGTGGGACGAGGAGAGGGAAGGGTGTGGACGAGGAGAGAGGAAGGGGTTGGGACGAGGAAGGGAAGGGGTGGGACGAGGAGAGAGGAAGGTGTGGGAACGAAGGAGAGGGGAAGGGGTGGGCCGGAGAGGGAAGGGGTGGGACGAGGAGAGAGGAAGGGGTGGGACGGAGGAGAGAGGAAGGGGTGGGACGAGGAGAGGGAAGGGGTGGGACAGGAGAGATGGAAGGGGTGGACGAAGGAGAGAGGAAGGGTGGACGAGGAGAGAGGGAAGGGGTGGGACGAGGAAAGGGAAAGGGGTTGGGACGAGGAGAGGAAGGGGTGGGACGAGGAGAGGGGAAGGGGTGGGACGAGGAAGAGGAAGGGGTGGGACAGGAGAGGGGAAGGGTGGGACGAGGAGAGAGGAAGTGGGTGGGACGAGGAGAGGGGAGGGGTGGGACGAAGGAGAGAGGGAAGGGGTGGGACGAGGAGAGAGGAAGGGATGGGACGAAGGAGAGAAGGAAGGGGTGGGACGAGGAAAGGGAAGGGGTGGGACGAGGAGAGGGAAGGGGTGGGAGAGGAGAGAGGAGGGGTGGGACGAGGAGAGGGAAGGGGTGGGACGAGGATGGGAAGGGGAGGGCCGAGGAGAGAGGAAGGGGTGGGACGAGGAGAGGCGAAGGGGTGGGGACGAGGAGAGGAGAAGGGGTGGGACGGAGGAGGAGGGAAGGGTGGGGCGAGGAGAGAGGGAAAGGGTGGACGAGGAGAGAGGAAGGGGTGGGACGAGAGAGAGGAAGGGGTGGACAGGAGAGTAAGGGGTGAGAGGGTAAAAGGGGTGGATGGGAGAGAGAGGGGAGAATGGAAGACGGTGAAAGAGAATGAGAAAAGGAGGAGAAAGATATAAGAGAGATAAAACAGGAACAGTTTGAAGAAAGAGAGGTGGGAGACGGAAGGGAGACATCAAACGAGAGAGAGAGAGAGAGAGAGAGAGAGAGAGAGAGAGAGAGAGAGAGAGAGAGAGAGAGAGAGAGAGAGAGAGAGAGAGAGAAGAGAGAGAAGAAGAAAAAGTGAAGAAAATATTAAAACGCAGACATGTGAAAAATATTATCAATGCTTACCATCATTATCACTATTAATATTATGCTTACCATTACATCATTTATATCAAAATTTGGGTCATTATGATTACTATTATTGTTGTTATCTCATATCATGACGATTATGATCCTTGTGATTACTTATATGATTCAGCAATGATACATTATGAATTGCTGCTTATGGTTCTGCAATGTCATAATAATGTATGTATTAAGTTCTCAGTCAACTGATATCATATGTAAATCTAGTCATAAGAAAATATAAACATTAAATAAAAAAAATCATAATGGAAAGAAATTGGCAGTGTCTCCTATTTATCAATATTATACGAAAATGTAACAATGAATCTTCCAAGAGGAATATAACGCTATCAAAAGTAACGTAACGACAAAGTCAAGAATGTAAAAAAAAAAAGAAAAAAAAATCCAACATTTACACGTTACATACCAGTTCAAAACGAAATATATATACAGTGAGTGTAAATAGTACTTGAATGTAGTGCAATGTTTCTCCGTTTGCGTTAATCTATATAGACACATATCAGTCGCGTCACAGACACACCATGCACACAATTACACACACATACGCAAATACATAAATAAATGTATAAATAAAAGCAAACACAGAAACGCAAATGCATATATATAAGTATAAATAGATATATGCATATATACATACATGTATATTTTTTTACACACAAAACAACAAACGCACACACTTACATAAATGTGCCATACGTATATGTGTGTCCTAAGATATATATATATATATATATATAATATATATATATATATATATATATATATATAAATATATATATAAAATCTATACATATATATAATATATATATATATATATATATATATATATATATATATATATATATATATATATATATCTTATTCATTCATCTATTTATCTATCTTATTTTCCCACCATTTAATAAAAAGTAGGACTTGATAACTGGTGGTTCTGACTTGCCTTCCCTCCGAGCTTTTGTCTTTCCCTCGCTTACTCCTTCCTCCATCTCCTGCTTCCTCTCCTTCATCCTCCTCTCGTTCTCTCTCTCGTCCGAGCGTTGGCTTCCTTCTCGGGGGCCCTTACGTTCTCTCTCCCTCCTCCTCTCCCCTCCCTCTCCCTCTCTCTCCTCTCCCCTCCCCTCCCTCCCTCTCCCTCTCCCTCTCTCTCCTCTCTCTCCCTCTCCCCCTCTCCCTCTCTCCTCTCCCTCTCCCCCTCCTCTCCCTCTCCTTCCCTCTCCCTCTCCTCTCTCCCTTCCCTCTCCCTCTCCCTCTCCCTCTCCTCTCCTCTCTCCTCTCCCTTCTCGGGCCCGAAGACGACGAGCGCTGCTTTCGGATGGCCGAGCAGCTGGTGGAGTCCGCCTGGGCCCCGGCGGTCGGCGGTCACCAGCTGCTGCTCCACCTGCGACTCCACATATATATATATATTATATATATATATATATATATATATATATATATATATATATATATATTATACTATATACTATATATATATATATATATATATATATATATTATGTATATATATATATATATATTATAAAATATATATATAAATTATGTAATTAAGCCAATATGTGTCTTATGTTTAGCTGCATTCTACTACAACTTTTTCTTTCATGTCCCAATATTGACCTTGTTTACATCAGCCAATTTAACAATATTTCTTGATGTTGCTTCAAGGTGGGATTGAATTCTTTTTTTTTTAACGTCTCTGCAAGGTTGTTCTAATTTCTTCTTTGTTGATCTTGATATTTTTCTATTATTTTCTTTTCTATTTCATTTACTGTTTCTTTTTACCTTTGATACATCAGCATATGTATCTGTCATCGTCTTGTCATCCATTATTTGAGCCTGGCTGCTTGACAGATTGCTTTCGATCTGCTTAACAGTTTCTTGTACTTTGATTACTTCCTCAACTTTTTCTTGCAGATTCTTGGCTTCGGTTTCACTACCGTTGCCAATCTTGGTTTCTGCTTCTTCTAACTTTTCCTTGAGTTCCTTCATTTTCATGTCAGACTTTTCCATATTTTCTCTCTGAATGGTTGTGTTCCTGCGCAATTTTCTACCAACTCATTCAAATCTTACGTTTTCTTCACGTATTTTTTGGGTATTCTGCTACCGGGTTGTCTACCTTGGCTTCAAGAGCCTCATTTCTGACTGCTGTTTCCGCTAACTTCATTTTCCTCGTCTGATCTCAGTTGTTACTCATTAAACGAACACAAAACAGAGCACTCAAGTTGTCTCTAAGCACGAAACACTTACCAGGATTCGCGGTCACTTCTCGCCTCCCTTCGCTCTCACGTCCCGGCTCACAAATCACACTATCTTTTTCAATTTTTAACTTATTCCTTCACTTTCTACCCCAATTCTTTTCTTTCA
>NW_020871915.1:135480-145607 GCF_003789085.1 Penaeus vannamei
TCTCCCCATCTATCGCCCCCCACCCTTCCCCTCTCCCCCCTATCTATCGGCCCCCCCCCTTCCTCTTTCTTACGATGGAAGCCAAATTCGGGCTTTTGACTGAGACTAATGAGGCGAACGAACACGACAGAATATGGTCTAAATCACAGCCGATCGGACCGGAAATAAAAAGAGAAAAATGGAGATAGAATAAAAAAAAAGGTTCATTTCTTCATATATTTAATTTATTATTATTCCTCCTGGCTTTTATAATTTCTTGTCTTGTTCTTTTTTCTCTCTCTTCTCCTTTTCTCTTATCTTTCTGTTCCTTTTTTTCTGTGTCCGCTTTCTGGTTATTTTTTCTGATCTTTTTTATCTCTCTCCTTCTCTATTATTTTTCTGTTCGTTTTTTTCTGTGTCCTTCGCTTTCTGGTTATTTTATTTCTGATTTTCCTTCTCTCTTTCCTCACTTCCACGATTTTTTATTTTTTCTTTACTTGGATTTATCTATGTATATGTACTCCGCCCATCCAACTCACCCTCTTTCGCTTCTAAATCTATCAATCTATTTATCTAATTTATTTAATCTATCCATCTATTCAATTAATTATCTATTTTTTCTGGATGACAAGGGAGTGTGACTATGTAGGGGGGCGGAGGGGGAGAGGGGGGTATGAGACAGTCAAATCGTATTCATGTTGACAAATGTAGAAAAAAGGTATGAATGAGAATTAATATCTTCACAATACAAGAGATGTATTTGACCTGTTTCGAATACATCTTCGTCAAAATTCGATGTATTTCTGACGGAGATGTATTCGAAACAGGTCAAAGGCATCTCTTGTATTGTGAAGATTTTCATTCTCATATATATATTTTTTTTTTCTACAATTTAAATATAAAAAAACACAATTCTATTTGGCACAATTTAAATGACTACTTGATTATACATAATACATACGAATGCATAATACATGATTACATAAGATACATAACACATATATGCATGGAATACAAAATTCATAATGCATAGAGACATGAAATACAAAATGCATATGAAACAGAATACATTAAAAAGTCAAATGATCTTTCGTGAATTTTGCAGATCCAGATGAGGACATTATCGCTGCGATAGACAGTTGACGCTGATAGATGTATAAGGTCATCGTTTTGGGAAATCCGCAGAATTTATACAATTCTGTTGTTTATATTTTTAGCATCATATGTAGATCACAGAAGCGTATGCATGCACATATAAAGAAATAAATCAACAAACACATAGATACAAAGACACAATAAACACACACATACGAACACAATAACACAAAAAAACAAACAAATATGCACACATAAACATACACCGACACAGTTAGAAATACACACACACAAGCGCAAACAAATAAACAAGCAAACACATATCCACACACACACACACACACACACACACACATATACACACACTCACACAGACACACACTCATGCCCTCCCCCTCCACACACACACACACATATATACACACACTCACACAAACACACACTCATGCCTCCCCCTCCACACACATACACACACACACACACAAAAGAAAATGTCATCCCACCCGCCAACTCATATAATACATAACATACCCCAGACTTCCTTCTAGACCAAGAGCAACCAGAAGACGGTCTCTAAAAACCTTCCTCTTTTCTAACGTAATAAAGTCTCCGCCATTTTAGTCTATCGTCTCCGAAGCAGTCAGTCGAGAGAAGGAAATATGCACACGCAAACATACACACACATAGAGTGGAATACATACTACAAGCGCAGACAAATAAACAAGTAAAGACATATTCACATCACACAAACACACACAAACACGTAATGTTCTCTCTCACCCACACACGCACAGACACACAACACAATCACACACACACACCACACACACCACACACACACACACACAAACACACCACNTTCTGGTTCGTTGATATTGGTTTATTTTGTGGTTGTTTTGGTATGGTTTTTCTGTGGTTCGTTGGTTCAGTTTTTTCTGTGTTCGGTTTGGGGGGGTATTGTTCTTTTGCGGTTCGTTTGGTATTGGGTTCTTATGTGTCGTTTGGTATCTGGAATCTTTCTGTGTTCGTTTGGTATTGGCTTTTGTGGTTCGTTTGGGATGTTGGTTTCTTTCTGTGGTGTTTGGTAACTTGGTTATTACGATGGTTCGTTGGTATTGGTTTTTTCTTGTGTTAGAATTGGTATTGGTTCCATTTGTGGTTCGTTTGGTATTGTTTTTCTGTGTTCGATTGGTGTCTGGTCCTTTGTGTTAGTGTGGTATCGATCTTCTGTGATTACGTTTGGTATTGGTTCTTTTGTGGTTGTTGGTGTGGTTTTTTGGTGGGTTCGTTGGTTGGTATGGTTCTGGTTGTTTTCTGTGGTTGTCTGGTATTTTTTTTCTGTGGTTGTTTGGTGTCTGGTTTTTCTGTGGTTCGTTTGGTGTCTGGTTCTTTCCGTGGTTCGTTTGGTATCTGGTTCTTTTGTGGTTGGTCTGGTTTCTGGTTCGTTTGGTGTGGTTTTTCTGTGGTTCTTTTCTGTGGTTCGTTTGGTATTGGTTCTTTTGTGGTTCGTTGGTATCTGGTTCTTTCTGTGGTTCGTTTGGTATCTGGTTCTTTCTGTGGTTCGTTGGTATTGGTTCTTTCTGTGGTTCGTTGGTGTCTGGTTTGTGGTATCTGGTTTTTCTGTGTTCGTTTGGTATCTGGTTCTTTCTGTGGTTCGTCTGGTGTCTGGTTCTTTCTATGGTTCGTTTGGTATCTGGTTCTTTCTGTGGTTCGTCTGGTATCTGGTTCTTTCTGTGGTTCGTTTGGTATCTGGTTCATTCTACGGTTCGTTTACTGTCTGGTTCATTCTGTGGTTCGTTTGGTATCTGGTTCTTTCTGTGGTTCGTTTGGTATCTGTTCATTTGTGGTTCGTCTGGTATCTGGTTCTTCTGTGGTTCGTTTGGCGTCTGTTCTTTCTGTGGTTCGTCTGGTATCTGGTTCTTCTGTGGTTCTTTCTGTGGTTCGTCTTGTATATGGTTCTTTCTGTGGTTCGTTTGGTATCTGGTTCTTTCTGTGGTTCGTCTGGTATCTGGTTCTTTCTGTGGTTCGTTTGGTATCTGGTTCTTTCTGTGGTTCATCTGGTTCTTTCTGTGGTTCGTTTGGTATCTGGTTCTTTCTGTGGTTCATCTGGTTCTTTCTGTGGTTCGTCTGGTATCTGGTTCTTTCTGTGGTTCGTCTGGTATCTGGTTCTTTCTGTGGTTCGTCTGGTATCTGGTTCTTTCTGTGGTTCGTTGGTATCTGTTTCTTTCTGTGGTTCGTTTGGTATCTGTTGTGGTTCATCTGGTTTCGTGGTATCTGGTTCTTTCTGTGGTTCGTTTGGTGTCTGGTTCTTCTGTGGTTCGTTCTGGTTCTTTCTGTGGTTCGTTTGGTATCTGGTTCTTTCTGTGGTTCGTTTGGTATCTGTTATTTCTGTGTTCGTTGGTTGGTTCTTTTCTGTGGTTCGTTTGGTGTCTGGTTCTTTCTGTTCGTTTGGTATGGTTCGTGGTTCGTTTGTATCTGGTTCTTTCTGTGGTTCGTCTGGTATCTGGTTCTTTCTGTGGTTCGTTTGGTATCTGGTTCTTTCTGTGGTTCGTTTGGTATCTAGTTCATTCTGTGGTTCGTCTGGTATCTGGTTCTTTCTGTGGTTCGTTTGGTGTCTGGTTCTTTCTGTGGTTCGTCTGGTATCTGGTTCTTTCTGTGGTTCGTTTGGTATCTGTTTTTTTCTGTGGTTCGCTTGGTATCTGGTTCTTTCTGTGGTTCGTCTGGTATCTGGTTCTTTCTGTGGTTCGTTTGGTATCTGGTTCTTTATGTGGTTCGTTTGGGGCCTGGTTCTTTCTGTGATTCGTTTCGTATCTGGTTCTTTCTGTGGTTCGTTTGGTATCTGGTTCTTTCTGTGGTTCGTTTGGTATCAGGTTCATTCTGTGGTTCGTTTGGTATCTGGTTCCTTCTGTGGTTCGTCTGGTATCTGGTATCTGGTTCTTTCTTTGGTTCGTTTGGTGTCTGGTTCTGAATCTGGTTCTTTCTGTGGTTCGTTTGGTATCTGGTTCTTTCTGTGGTTCGTTTGGTATCTGGTTCTTTCTGTGGTTCGTTTGGGTTCTTCTGTGTTCATCTGGTTCTTCTGTGGTTCTGGTTCTTTCTGTGGTTCGTTTGGTATCTGGTTCTTTCTGTGGTTCGTCTTATCTGGTTCTCTTTCTGTGGTTTCGTTGGTATCTGGTTCTTTCTGTGGTTCGTCTGGTATCTAGTTCTTTCTGTGGTTCGTCTGGTATCTGGTTCTTTCTGTAGTTCATTTGGTATCTAGTTCATTCTGTGGTTCGTCTGTTATCTAGTATCTGGTTCTTTCTGTGGTTCGTTTGGTATATGATTCTTTCTGCGGTTCGTTTGGTATCTGATTCTTTCTGTGGTTCGTTTGGTATCTGGTTCTTTCTGTGGTTCGTCTGGTATCTGGTTCATTCTGTGGTTCGTCTGGTATCTGGTTCTCTGTGGTTCGTTTGGTATCTGGTTCTTTCTGTGGTTCGTCTGGTATCTGGTTCTTTCTGTGGTTCAGCTGGTATCTGGTTCTTTCTGTGGTTCGTCTGGTATCTGATTCTTTCTGTGGTTCGTTTGGTATCTGGTTCTTTCTGTGGTTCGTCTGGTATCTCGTTCATTCTGTGGTTTGTCTGGTATCTGGTTCTTTCTGTGGTTCGTTTGGTATCTGGTTGTGGTTCATTGGTTTTCTGTGGTTCGTTTGGAATCTGGTTCTTTCTGTGGTTCGTTTGGTAACTGGTCCATTCTGTGGTTCGTCTGGTATCTGGTTCTTTCTGTGGTTCGTCTGGTATCTGGTTCTTTTTGTGGCTCGTTTGCTATCTAATTCATTCTGTGGTTCGTCTGGTATCTGGTTCTTTCTGTGGTTCGTTTGGTATCTGGTTCTTTCTGTGGTTCGTTTGGTATCTGGTTCTTTCTGTGGTTCGTTTGGTATCTGGTTCTTTCTGTGGTTCGTTTGGTATCTGGTTCATTCTGTGGTTAGCCTGGTATCTGGTTCTTTCTGTGGTTCGTTTGGTATCTGGTTCTTTCTGTGGTTCGTTTGGTATCTGTTTTTGTGGTTCGTTTGGTATCTGGTTCATTTCTTTTTGGTATCTGGTTCTTTCTGTGTTCGTTCTTTCTGTGGTTCGTTTGGTATCTGGTTCTTTCTGTGGTTCGTTTGATATCTGGTTCTTTCTGTGGTTCGTTTGGTAACTGGTTCATTCTGTGGTTCGTCTGGTATCAGGTTCATTCTGTGGTTAGTTTGGTATCTGGTTCTTTCTATGGTTCGTTTGGTGTCTGGTTCTTTCTGTGGTTCGTTTGGTATCTGGTTCTTTTTGTGGTTCGTTTGATATCTGGTTCTTTCTGTGGTTCGTTTGGTGTCTGGTTCTTTCTGTGGTTCGTTTGGAATCTGGTTCTTTCTGTGGTTCGTTTGGTATCTGGTTCTTTCTGTGGTTCGTTTGGTGTCTGGTTCATTCTGTGTTTCGTTTGGTATCTGGTTCTTTCTGTGGTTCGTTTGGTATCTGGTTCATTCTGTGATGGTTCATCTGGTATCTGGTTCTTTCTGTGGTTCGTTTGGTATCTGGTTCTTTCTGTGGTTCGTTTGGTATCTAGTTCATTCTGTGGTTTGTCTGGTACTGGTTCTTTCTGTGAATCGTTTGGTATCTGGTTCGTGGTATGGTCCCCCTGATTTCTGGTTTGTGGTATGGTCCCCCTGATTTCTGGTTCGTGGTATGGTCCCCCTGATTTCTGGTTCGTGATATGGTCCCCCTGATTTCTGGTTCGTGGTATGGTTCCCCTGATTTTTGGTTCGTGGTATGGTCCCCCTGATTTCTGGTTCCCCCCTGATTTCTGGTTCGTGGTATGGTCCCCCTGATTTCTGGTTTGGTATGGTCCCCTGATTTCTGGATCGTGGTATGGTCCCCCTGATTTCTGGTTCGTGGTATGGTCCCCCTGATTTCTGGATCGTGGTATGGTCCCCCTGATTTCTGGTTCGTGGTATGTGATTTCCCCCTGATTTCTGGATCGTGGTATGGTCCCCTGATTTTGGATCGTGGTATGGTCCCCCTGATTGGATCGTGGTATGGTCCCCTGATTTCGGATCGTGGTATGGTCCCCTGATTTCCGTGGTATGGTCCCCCTGATTTCTGGTTCGTGGTTGGTCCGATTTCTGGATCGTGGTATGGTCCCCCTGATTTCTGATGGTCTGATTTTTGGTTCGTGGTATGGTCCCCCTGATTTCTGGTTCGTGATATGTTCCCCCTGATTTCTGATTCGTGGTGTGGTCCCCCTGATTTCTGGTTCGTGGTATGGTCCCCCTGATTTCTGGTTCGTGGTATGGTCCCCCTGATTTATCGATCGTGGTATGGTCCCCCTGATTTCAGGATCGTGGTATGGTCCCCCTGATTTCAGGATCGTGGTATGGTCCCCCTGATTTCTGGTATGGTCCCCTGATTTCTGGTTCGTGTATGGTCCCCCATTTCTGGTTCGTGGTATGGTCCCCCTGATTTCTGGATCGTGGTATGGTCCCCCCTGATTTCGTGCCCCTGGTTCCCCTGATTTCTGGATCGTGGTATGGTCCCCTGATTTCTGGATCGTGGTATGGTCCCCTGATTTCTGGATCGTGGTATGGTCCCCCTGATAGTGTGGTCCCCCTGATTTCTGGATCGTGGTGTGGTCCCCCTGATTTCTGGTTCGTGGTATGGTCCCCCTGATTTCTGGTTCGTGGTATGGTCCCCCTGATTTCTGGATCGTGGTATGGTCCCCCTGATTTCTGGTTCGTGGTATGGTCCCCTGATTTCTGGTTTGTGGTATGGTCCCCTGATTTCTGATCGTGGTATGGTCCCCTGATTTCTGGATCGTGGTATGGCCCCCTGATTTCTGGTTCGTGGTATGGTCCCCCTGATTTCTGGTTCGTGTATGGTCCCCCCTGATTTCTGGATCGTGGTATGGTCCCTGATTTCTGGTTCGTGGTGTGGTCCCCTGATTTCTGGATCGTGGTATGGTCCCCCTGATTTTCTGGATCGTGGTATGGTCCCCCTGATTTCTGGATCATGGTCCCCCTGATTTCTGGTTCGTGGTATGGTCCCCTGATTTCTGGATCGTGGTATGGTCCCCCTGATTCTGGTTCGTGGTATGGACCCCTGATTTCTGGTTCGTGGTATGGTCCCCTGATTTCTGGGTGTATGGTCCCCCTGATTTCTGGATCGTGGTATGGTCGATGGTTCGTGTATGGTCCCTGATTTCTGGATCGTGGTATGGTCCGTATGGTCCCCTGATAATGGTCCCTGATTTCTGGTTATGGTCGATTTCCGTGGTGGGTCCCCCTGATTTCTGGTTCCCCTGATTCTGGTTCGTGTATGGTCCCCTGATTTCTGGATCGTGGTTGGTCCCCTGATTTCCCCCCCCTGATTTCTGGTTCGTGTATGGTCCCCCTGATTTCTGGTCGTGGTATGGTCCCCCTGATTTCTGGTTCGTGGTATGGTCCCCCTGATTTCTGGTTCCCCCTGATTTGGTTCGTGGTATGGTCCCCCTGATTTCTGGTTCGTGGTATGGTCCCCCTGATTTCTGGTTCGTGGTGTGGTCCCCCTGATTTCTGGTTCGTGGTATGGTCCCTGATTTCTGGTTTGTGGTATGGTCCCCCTGATTTCTGGTTCGTGGTGGTCCCCTGATTTCTGGATCGTGGTATGGTCCCCTGATTTCTGGGTATGGTCCCCCTGATTTCTGGTCGTGGTATGGTCCCCTGATTTCTGGTTTGCCCCCCTGATTTCTGGTTCCCCTGATTTCTGGATCGTGGTATGGTCCCCCTGATTTCTGGATCGTGGTATGGTCCCCCTGATTTCTGGTTCGTGGTATGGTCCCCCTGATTTCTGGATCATGGTATGGTCCCCCTGATTTCTGGGTATGGTCCCCCTGATTTCTGGTTCGTGGTATGGTCCCCTGATATCTGGATCGTGGTATGGTCCCCCTGATTTCTGGATCGTGGTATGGTCCCCCTGATTTCTGGATCGTGGTATGGCCCCCTGATTCTGTTCGTGGTGTGGTCCCCCTGATTTCTGCGTGGTATGATCCCCCTGATTTCTGGTTCGTGTATGGTCCCCTGATTTCTGGTTCGTGGTATGGTCCCCCTGATTTCTGGTTCGTGGTATGGTCCCCCTGATTTCTGGTTTGTGGTATGGTCCCCCTGATTTCTGGTTCGTGGTATGGTCCCCCTGATTTCTGGTTCGTGGTATGGTCCCCCTGATTTCTGGTGTGGTATGGTCCCCCTGATTTCTGGTTCGTGGTATGATCCCCCTGATTTCTGGTTCGTGGTATGGTCCCACTGATTTCTGGTTCGTGATATGTTCCCCCTGATTTCTGGTTTGTGGTATGGTCCCCCTGATTTCTGGTTCGTGATATGTTCCCCCTGATTTCTGGTTCGTGATATGGTCCCCCTGATTTCTGGTTCGTGGTATGGTCCCCCTGATTTCTTGTTTGTGGTATGTTCCCCCTGATTTCTGGTTTGTGGTATGGTCCCCCTGATTTCTGGATCGTGGTATGTTCCCCCTGATTTCTGGATCGTGGTATGGTCCCCCTGATTTCTGGATCGTGTATGGTCCCCCTGATTTCTGGTCGTGGCATGGTCCCCTGATTTCTGGTTTGTGGTATGGTCCCCTGATTTCTGGTTCGTGGTATGGTCCCCTGATTTCTGGATTCGTGGTATGGTCCCCCTGATTTCTGGTCGTGTATGGTCCCCCTGATTTCTGGTTCGTGGTATGGTCCCCTGATTTCTGGATGGTATGGTCCCCCTGATTTCTGGGTATGGTCCCCCTATTTCTGGTTCGTGGTATGGTCCCCTGATGGATCGTGGTATGGTCCCCCTGATTTCTGGATCGTGGTATGGTCCCCCTGATTTCTGGTTCGTGGTATGGTCCCCTGATTTCTGGTGGTATGGTCCCCTGTTCGTGGTGTGGTCCCCCTGATTTCTGGTTCGTGGTATGATCCCCCTGATTTCTGGTTCGTGGTATGGTCCCACTGATTTCTGGTTCGTGATATGTTCCCCCTGATTTCTGGTTCGTGGTATGGTCCCCCTGATTTCTGGTTTGTGGTATGGTCCCCCTGATTTCTGGTTCGTGGTATGGTCCCCCTGATTTCTGGTTCGTGGTATGGTCCCCCCCGGTGGTCCCCCTGATTTCTGAGTCCCCCTGATTTCTGGTTCGGGTATGGTCCCTGATTTCTGGTCGTGGTGGTCCCCCTGATTTCTGGATCGTGTATGGTCCCCCTGATTTCTGGTTCGTGGTATGGTCCCCCTGATTTCTGGTTCGTGGTATGGTCCCCCTGATTTCTGGTTCGTGGTGTGGTCCCCCTGATTTCTGGTTTGTGGTTGGTCCCCTGATTCTGGTTCGTGGTATGGTCCCTGATTTCTGGTTCGTGGTCCCCCTGATTTCTGGATCGTGGTATGGTCCCCCTGATTTCTGGTTCGTGGTATGGTCCCCCTGATTTCTGGTTCGTGGTATGGTCCCCCTGATTTCTGGTTTGTGGTGTGGTCCACCTGATTTCTGGTTCGTGGTATGGTCCCCCTGATTTCTGGTTCGTGGTGTGGTCCCCCTGATTTCTGGTTCGTGGTATGGTCCCCCTAATTTCTGGTTCGTGGTGTGGTCCCCCTGATTTCTGGTTCGTGGTATGTTCCCTGATTTCTGGTTCGGTATGGTCCCCCTGATTTCTGGATCGTGGTATGGTCCCCCTGATTTCTGGATCGTGGTATGGTCCCCCTGGGTGGTATGGTCCCCCTGATTCTGGTTCGTGGTATGGTCCCCCTGATTTCTGGTTCGTGGTATGGTCCCCCTGATTTCTGGTTCGTGTATGGTCCCCCTGATTTTGGTTCGTGGTATGGTCCCCCTGATTTCTGTTCGTGTGTAGTCCCCCTGATTTCTGGTTTGTGGGTGTCCCCCTGATTTTCTGGTTCGTGGTATGATCCCCCTGATTTCTGGTTCGTTGGTATGGTCCCCCTGATTTCTGGATCAATGGTCCCCCTGATT
Organism: Penaeus vannamei; assembly: GCF_003789085.1. NCBI lineage: Eukaryota > Metazoa > Arthropoda > Malacostraca > Decapoda > Penaeidae > Penaeus > Penaeus vannamei. The sequence goes on from NW_020871915.1 coordinate 145,527, forward strand.
TCTGGTTCGTGTATGGTCCCCCTGATTTCTGGTTTGTGTGTGGTCCCCCTGATTTCTGGTTGTGGTATGGCCCCTGATTTC
>NW_020871915.1:145924-180924 GCF_003789085.1 Penaeus vannamei
TGGTAATGGTCCCCTGGTTTTTTTCCTGTTTCGTGTAATGGGGTCCCCTGAATTTTTTTCTGGTTTTCTGATTAATGGGTCCCCTCATTTCCTGGTTCGGTTGTAAATGGTCCCCCCTGATTTTCTTGTTTGTGGTATGTTTTTTTCCCTGATTTCTGGATCGTGGTGTGGTCCCCTGATTCTGGATCGTGGGTGTGTCCCCCTGATTTCTGGATCGTAGTATGATCCCCCCTGATTTCTGGATCGTGGCATGGTCCCCTGATTTTCTGGTTTGTGGATGGTGCCCCTGATTTCTGGTTCGTGTATGGTCCCCTGATTTCTGGATCGTGGTATGGTCCCCCTGATTTCTGGATCGTGGTATGGTCCCCCTGATTTCTGGTTCGTGGTATGGTCCCCCTGATTTCTGGATCATGGTATGGTCCCCCTGATTTCTAGTTCAAGGTATGGTCCCCCTAATTTCTGGTTCGTGGTATGGTCCCCCTGATATCTGGATCGTGGTATGGTCCCCCTGATTTCAGGATCGTGGTATGGTCCCCCTGATTTCTGGATCGTGGTATGGCCCCCTGATTTCTTGTTCGTGGTGTGGTCCCCCTGATTTCTGGTTCGTGGTATGATCCCCCTGATTTCTGGTTCGTGGTATGGTCCCCCTGATTTCTGGTTCGTGATCCCCCTGATTTCTGGTTCGTGGTATGGTCCCCTGATTTCTGGTTTGTGGTATGGTTGATTTCTGGTTCGTGGTATGGTCCCCTGATTTCTGGTTCGTGGTATGGTCCCTGATTTCTGGTTTGTGGGTATGGTCCCCTGATTTCTGGTTCGTGTATGATCCCCCCTGATTTCTGGTTCGTGGTATGGTCCCACTGATTTCTGGTTCGTGATATGTTCCCCCTGATTTCTGGTTGTGTATGGTCCCCTGATTTCTGGTTGTGGTATGGTCCCCCTGATTTCTGGTTCGTGATATGTTCCCCTGATTTCTGGTTCGTGATATGGTCCCCCTCATTTCTGGTTCGTGGTATGGTCCCCCTGATTTCTTGTTTGTGGTATGTTCCCCCTGATTTCTGGTTTGTGGTATGGTCCCCCTGATTTCTGGATCGTGGTATGGTTCCCCCTGATTTCTGGATCGTGTATGGTCCCCTGATTTCTGGATCGTAGTATGATCCCCCTGATTTCTGGATCGTGGCATGGTCCCCCTGATTTCTGGTTTGTGGTATGGTGCCCCTGATTTCTGGTTCGTGGTATGGTCCCCCTAATTTGATTTCTGGATATGGTCCCCTGATTTCTGGATCGTGGTATGGTCCCCCTGATTTCTGGTTCGTGGTATGGTCCCCCTGATTTCTGGATCATGGTATGGTCCCCCTGATTTCTAGTTCAAGGTATGGTCCCCCTAATTTCTGGTTCGTGGTATGGTCCCCCTGATATCTGGATCGTGGTATGGTCCCCCTGATTTCAGGATCGTGGTATGGTCCCCCTGATTTCTGGTTCGTGGTATGGTCCCCCTGATTTCTGGATCGTGGTATGGCCCCCTGATTTCTTGTTCGTGGTGTGGTCCCCCTGATTTCTGGTTCGTGGTATGGTCCCCCTGATTTCTGGTTCGTGGTATGGTCCCTGATTTCTGGTTCGTGATATGTTCCCTGATTTCTGTTCGTGGTATGGTCCCCCTGATTTCTGGTTCGTGGTATGGTCCCCCTGATTTCTGGTTTGTGGTATGGTCCCCCTGATTTCTGGTTCGTGGTATGGTCCCCCTGATTTCTGGTTCGTGGTATGGTCCCCCTAATTTCTGGTTCGTGGTGTAGTCCCCCTGATTTCTGGTTTGTGGTGTAGTCCCCCTGATTTCGTGGTATGGTCCCCCTGATTTCTGGTTCGTGGTGTGGTCCCCCTGATTTCTGGATCGTGGTATGGTCCCCCTGATTTCTGGTTCGTGGTGTGGTCCCCTGATTGGTTCGTGTATGGTCCCCCTGATTTCTGGTTCGTGGTGTGGTCCCCTGATTTCTGGTTGTGTGTAGTCCCCCTGACTTCTGGTTCGTGGTATGGTTCCCCTGATTTCTGGTTCGTGGTGTGGTCCCCCTGATTTCTGGATCGTGGTATGGTCCCCCTGATTTCTGGTTCGTGGTATGGTCCCCTGATTTCTGGTTCGTGGTATGGTCCCTGATTTCTGGTTTGTGGTGTGTCCCCCTGATTTCTGGTTCGTGGTATGGTCCCCTGATTTCTGGTAAATTTCTGGTTCGTGGTGTGGTCCCCCTGATTTCTGGTTCGTGATATGTTCCCCCTGATTTCTGGTTCAAGGTATGGTCCCCCTGATTTCTGGATCGTGGTATGGTCCCCCTGATTTCTGGATCGTGGTATGGTCCCCCTGATTTCTGGATCGTGGTATGGTCCCCCTGATATCTGGTTCGTGGTGTGGTCCCCCTGATTTCTGGTTCGTGGTATGGTCCCCCTGATTTCTGGTTCGTGGTATGGTCCCCTGATTTTCTGATGGTCCCCCTGATTTCTGGTTCGTGGTGTAGTCCCCCTGATTTCTGGTTTGTGGTGTGGTCCCCCTGATTTCTGGTTCGTGGTATGATACCCCTGATTCTGGTGTGGTATGGTCCCCTGATTTCTGGATTGGCATGGTCCCCTGATTTCTGGTTCGTGGTATGGTCCCCTGATTTCTGGTTCGTGGTGTGGTCCCCTGATTTCTGGTTCGTGGTATGGTCCCCTGATTTCTGGATCGTGGTATGGTCCCCTGATTTCTGGATTCGTGGTGTGGTCCCCCTGATTTCTGGTTCTTGGTGTGGTCCCCTGATTTTCTGGTTCCCCCTGATTTCTGGTTCCCCCTGATTTCTGGTTCGTGGTGTGGTCCCCCTGATTTCTGGTTTGTGGTGTGGTCCCCCTGATTTCTGGTTTGTGGTATGGTCCCCTTGATTTCTGGATCGTGGTATGGTCCCCCTGATTTCTGGTTCGTGGTATGGTCCCCCTGATTTCTGGTTCGTGGTATGGTCCCCCTGATTTCCGGTTCCCCCCTGATTCTGGTTCGTGGTATGGTCCCCCTGATTTCTGGTTCGTGGTATGGTCCCCCTGATTTTGGTTCCCTGATTTCGTGGTGTGTCCCCTGATTTCTGGTTCGTGGTATGGTCCCCCTGATTTCTGGATCGTGGTGGTCCCCTGATTTCTGGTATGGTTTGTGGTATGGTCCCCCTGATTTCTGGTTGGTATGGTGATTTCTGGTGGTATGGTCCCCTGATTTTCTGGATCGTGGTATGGTCCCCTGATTCTGGTTCGTGGTATGGTCCCCTGATTTTCTGGTTCGTGGTGTGGTCCCCTGATTTCTGGTTCGTGGTATGGTCCCCCTGATTTCTGGTTCCCCCTGATTTCTGGTTCGTGGTGTGGTCCCCCTGATTTCTGGTTCGTGTATGGTCCCCCTGATTTCTGGTTCGTGGTATGGTCCCCCTGATTTCTGGATCGTGGTATGATCCCCCTGATATCTGGTTCGTAGTATGGTCCCCCTGATTTCTGGATCGTGGTATGGTCCCCCTGATTTCTGGTTCGTGGTATGGTCCCCCTGATTTCTGGTTTGGTGTGGTCCCCTGATTTCTGGTTCGTGGTATGGTCCCCCTGATTTCTGGTTCGTGGTATGGTCCCCCTGATTTCCGGTTCGTGGTATGGTCCCCCTGATTTCTGGTTCGTGGTCCCCCTGATTTCTGGTTCGTGGTATGGTCCCCTGATATGGTCCCCTGATTTCTGGTTCGTGGTTGTGGTCCCCCTGATTTCTGGTTCGTGGTGGTCCCCCTGATTTCGTGTATGGTCCCCCTGATTTCTGGATCGTGGTGGTCCCCTGATTTCTGGTGTGGTGTGGTCCCCCTGATTTTGGTTCGTGGTATGGTCCCCCTGATTTCTGGTTCGTGGTATGGTCCCCCTGATTTCTGGTTTGTGGTATGGTCCCCCTGATTTCTGGATCGTGGTATGGTCCCCCTGATTTCTGGTTCGTCCCCCTGATTTCTGGTTCGTGGTGTGGTCCCCCTGATTTCTGGTTCGTGGTATGGTCCCCCTGATTTCTGGTTCGGTGTGGTCCCTGATTTCTGGTTCGTGGTGTGGTCCCCTGATTTCTGGTTCCCCCTGATTTCTGGATCGTGGTATGGTCCCCCTGATTTCTGGTGGTATGGTCCCCTGATTTCTGGTTCGTGGTATGGTCCCCCTGATTTCTGGATCGTGGTATGTTGGGTCGTGTATGGTCCCTGATTTCTGGTCGTGGTATGGTCCCCCTGATTTCTGGTTCGTGGTATGGTCCCCTGATTTCTGGTATTTCTGGTTCGTGGTATGGTCCCCTGATTTCTGGTTTGTGGTGTGGTCCCCTGATTTCTGGTTCGTGTATGGTCCCCTGATTTCTGGTTCGTGGTATGGTCCCCCTGATTTCTGGTTCGTGGTATGGTCCCCCTGATTTCTGATCGTGGTATGGTCCCCTGATTTCTGGTTCGTGGTGTGGTCCCCCTGATTCTGGTTGTGGTATGGTCCCCTGATTTCTGGTTCGTGGTATGGTCCCCTGATTTCTGGTTCGTGGTATGGGTCCCCCCTGATTTCTGGTTCGTGGTATGGTCCCCCTGATTCTGGTTTGTGGTATGGTCCCCTGATTTCTGGTCGTGATCCCCCTGATTTCTGGTCGTGGTATGGTCCCCCTGATTTCTGGTTCGTGGTATTTCTGGTTTGGTGTGGTCCCCCTGATTTCTGGTTCGTGGTATGGTCCCCTGATTTCTGGTTGGTATGGTCCCCCTGATTTCTGGTTCGTGGTATGGTCCCCCTGATTTCTGGATCGTGGTATGGTCCCCTGATTTCTGGATCGTGGTATGGTCCCCCTGATTTCTGGTTCGTGGTATGGTCCCCCTGATTTCTGGTTCGTGGTATGGTCCCCCTGATTTCTGGATCGTGGTATGGTCCCCCTGATTTCTGGTTCGTGGTGTGGTCCCCCTGATTTCTGGTTCGTGGTATGGTCCCCCTGATTTCTGGTTCGTGTATGGTCCCCCTGATTTTCTGGTTCGTGGTATGGTCCCCCTGATTTCTGGTCCCCTGATTTCTGGTTGTGGTATGGTCCCCTGATTTCTGGATCGTGGTGTGGTCCCCCTGATTTCTGGTTCGTGGTATGGTCCCCCCTGATTTTGGTTCGTGGTATGGTCCCCCTGATTTCTGGTTTGTGGTATGGTCCCCCTGATTTCTGGTTCGTGGTGTGGTCCCCTGATTTCTGGATCGTGGTATGGTCCCTGATTTCTGGTATGGTCCCCCTGATTCTGGTTCGTGTATGGTCCCCCTGATTTCTGGGTATGGTCCCTGATTTCTGGTCGTGGTATGGTCCCCTGATTTCTGGTATGGTATATGGTCCCCCTGATTTGGTCGTGGTATGGTCCCCCTGATTTCGTGGTATGGTCCCCCTGATTTCTGGTTCGTGGTATGGTCCCCCTGATTTCTGGTTCGGTATGGTCCCCTGATTTCTGGATCGTCCCCTGATTTCTGGGTATGGTCCCCTGATTTCTGGTTCGTGGTATGGTCCCCCTGATTTCTGCCCCTGATTTCTGGATCGTGGTATGGCCCCTGATTTCTGGTTCGTGGTGGTCCCCGATTTTCTGGTGTGGTATGGTCCCCCTGATTTCTGGATCGTGGTATGGTCCCCCTGATTTCTGGTTCCCCCCTGATTTCTGGTCGTGGTATGGTCCCCTGATTTCTGGTTCGTGGTATGGTCCCCCTGATTTCTGGATCGTGGTATGGTCCCCTGATTTCTGGTTCGTTTGGTATGGTCCCCTGATTTCTGGTTCGTGGTGTGGTCCCCCTGATTTCTGGATCGTGGTATGGTCCCCCTGATTTCCGTGGTATGGTCCCCCTGATTTCTGGTTCGTGGTGTGGTCGCCCTGATTTCTGGTTCGTGGTATGGTTCCCCTGATTTCTGGTTCGTGGTATGGTCCCCCTGATTTCTGGTTCGTGGTATGGTCCCCCTGATTCCTGCGTGTATGGTCCCCCTGATTTCTTGGTTCGGTATGGTCCCCCTGATTTCTGGATCGTGGGTATGGTCCCTGATTTCTGGTTCGTGGTATGGTCCCCCTGATTTCTGGTTCGTGTATGGTCCCCCTGATTTCTGGTTCGTGGTGTGGTCCCCCTGATTTCTGGATTGTGGTATGGTCCCCCTGATTTCTGGATCGTGGTATGTGTCCCCTGATTTCTGGTTCGTGTATGGTCCCCTGATTTCTGGTTCGTGGTATGGTCCCCCCTGATTTCTGGTTCGTGGTGGTCCCCCTGATTTCTGGTTCGTGGTGTGGTCCCCCTGATTTCTGGATGGTCCCCCTGATTTCTGGATGTGGGTATGGTCCCCTGATTTCTGGTCGTGGTATGGTCCCCCTGATTTCTGGTTCGTGGTACCCCTGATTTCTGGTTCGTGGTATGGTCCCCCTGATTTCTGGTTCGTGTATGGTCCCCTGATTCTGGTTCGTGTATGTCCCCCTGATTTCTGGATCGTGGTATGGTCCCCCTGATTTCTGGTTCGTGGTGTGGTCCCCCTGATTTTGGTTCGAAATGCCCCCTGATTTCTGGTTCGTGGTATGGTCCCCCTGATTTTCTGGTTCGTGGTATGGTCCCCCTGATTTCTGGTTCGTGTGTGGTCCCCCTGATTCCTGGTTCGTGGTGATGGTCCCCCTGATTTCTGGTTCGTTTGTGTGGTCCCCCCTGATTTCTGGTTCGTGGTATGGCCCCCCTGATTTCTGGTTCGTGGTATGGTCCCCCTGATTTCTGGTTCGTGGTATGGTCCCCCTGATTTCTGGATCGTGGTGGGTTTCCCCTGATTTCTGGATCTGGTATGGTCCCCTGATTTTGGTTCGTGGTATGGGTCCCCTGATTTCTGGATCGTGTATGTCCCTGATTTCTGGTTCGTGTAATGGTCCCCCTGATTTCTGGTTCGTGGTATGGTCCCCCTGATTTCTGTTCGTGGTGTGGTCCCCTGATTCTGGTTCGTGGTATGGTCCCCCTGGTTTCTGGTTCGTGGTATGGTCCCCCTGATTTCTGGTTCGTGATATGGTCCCCCTCATTTCTGGTTCGTGGTATGGTCCCCCTGATTTCTTGTTTGTGGTATGTTTATTTCTGGTCGTGGTGTGGTCCCCTGATTTCTGGATCGTGGTGTGGTCCCCTGATTTCTGGATTAGTATGATCCCCCTGATTTCTGGATATGGTCCCCTGATTTCTGGTTTGTGGTATGGTGCCCCTGATTTTCTGGTTCGTGGTATGGTCCCCCTGATTTCTGGTTCGTGGTATGGTCCCCCTGATTTCTGGATCGTGGTATGGTCCCCCTGATTTCTGGTTTCGTGTATGGTCCCCCTGATTTCTGGATCATGGTATGGTCCCCCTGATTTCTAGGTTCGGTGGTCCCCCCTGATTTCTGGTTCGTGGTATGGTCCCCTGATTCTGGATCGTGGTATGATTGCGTGGTATGGTCCCCCTGATTTCTGGATCGTGGTATGGCCCCCTGATTTCTTGTTCGTGGTGTGGTCCCCCTGATTTCTGGTTCGTGGTATGATCCCCCTGATTTCTGGTTCGTGGTATGGTCCCACTGATTTCTGGTTCGTGTATGGTCCCCCTGATTTCTGGTTCGTGGTATGGTCCCCCTGATTTCTGGTTTGTGGTATGGTCCCCCTGATTTCTGGTTCGTGGTATGGTCCCCCTGATTTCTGGTTCGTGGTATGGTCCCCCTGATTTCTGGTTCGGTGGTAATGGTCCCCCTGATTTCTGGTTCGTGGTATGATCCCCCTGATTTCTGGTTCGTGGTATGGTCCCACTGATTTCTGGTTCGTGATATGTTCCCCCTGATTTCTGGTTCGTGGTATGGTCCCCCTGATTTCTGGTTCGTGGTATGGTCCCCCTGATTTCTGGTTCGTGATATGTTACCCCTGATTTCTGGTTCGTGATATGGTCCCCCTGATTTCTGGTTCGTGGTATGGTCCCCCTGATTTCTTGTTTGTGGTATGTTCCCCCTGATTTCTGGTTTGTGGTATGGTCCCCCTGATTTCTGGATCGTGGTATGTTCCCCCTGATTTCTGGATCGTGGTATGGTCCCCCTGATTTCTGGATCGTAGTATGATCCCCCTGATTTCTGGATCGTGGCATGGTCCCCCTGATTTCTGGTTTGTGGTATGGTGCCCCTGATTTCTGGTCCGTGGTATGGTCCATGATTCTGGATATGGTCCCCCTGATTTCTGGATCGTGGTATGGTCCCCCTGATTTCTGGTTCGTGGTGGTTGGGATATGGGTAATGGTCCCCCTGATTTCTAGTTCAAGGTATGGTCCCCCTAATTTCTGGTTCGTGTATGGTCCCCCCTGAATATCTGGATCGTGGTATGGTCCCCCTCGATTTCTGGATTGTAATGGTCCCCCTGATTTCTGGTTTCTCGTGGTATGGTCCCCCTGATTTCTGGATCGTGTATGGTCCCCCTGATTCTGTTCNGGTAGGAAATATAATGTTGAATGGCTCTATAATCCCTTGATGATCCAAGAAATGTAGGCAAGGTAACAGGCATTTATTGACACCTTTTCAGATATCGGAATATCATTTTTATCTCTGCTTTAGATTACAAAACGAAAATCAAAGTTACTCTTACTGTCAAAAAGTTTTTTTTTTTTTTCCTCTTTTTAATCTGATAGTTTCATACGTTCTGTATAAAGCAAACAACAAGCTTTCTCTCCATTTCTCATTATTTTCCTAAAGAATTAGAGAATCTTCCGTTATCATTTGTGAAAAAGAGCTGATTGTTGGCGAAATTCTCTCCGACTGAACAAGACATCCATCGGCCTGTCGGTCGGACGCCGTGTGCGACTAAGGCGGACGTCGAGGGTCGACCAATTTGCGAATTTTATACTTGTCAATTAATGAAGTTGTGCGAAGGGGGAGGGGGAGTGAATGGGGGGGGGGGCATGGCCTGTCGATTTCCTCATGTCCCCCCCCACACACACACACACACATGGATTATGAATTAGTTTTAATGAGAAAATAAATTTTTATGTTTTTTCAGTTCTTATAAAAGTTATTTGAGCACACAAACATCTATCTATCTATATACATATAGATAGATAATTAAATATATATACATACATATGTATACAGTTATATCTACATATATGTATGTGTGTGTGTTTGTCTGTGTGTATGCATAAGCGTACAGAAATAAATAGATAAATAAGTAGATTAGTGAGTAATAGAAAAAAAACAGTAATTCGTATGGAGACAAAGACCTTTTTACATTCAAAAACGCACCCAAGCTTTACACTATATTTGTATACTTGCAAGCATTCGCACACAGATCTCGGTAACTTACAGGGAGACATGCAGGGAGATGTACACATAAACCCACATGCACACGCACACGCCATGCACGCATCTGACCTACACCATATTTCTCGAGAAAAGTTCCCATCTCGTCAAAACTTCAGGAAAGAATGATGAATTTTTAGTCGTAAGGAGGGATTGGAAAGCGAAATTTGGACCAAAACCAAGGAGAGAAAAGTGTGCTTCCAGTTCAGTTGAAAGCAAGAAAATGTTCTAGTATTCAGGAAATGTTCTTTTGAAAGCTTAAGCATAACTTCTCTTCGCAAACACAGATAAAATGTCGGTAAACAAGCAGCCACATTAACCGGCACACAGACACACGTACACATAACCCAAATGCATACGCACATATCCTTGCAAGCATCTAACCTACACCATATTCATCGAGAAAAGTTGCCATCTCGCCAAAAAATTCAGGTAAGAAGGAAGAATTTTTAGTCACAAGGAGGAATTGGAAAGTGAAATTTTGACCAAGTCGAAGGAGAGAAAAGTGTGCTTCCAATTCGATTCAAAGAAAGAAAAATGTCTTTTTATTCAGGAAATGTTTTTGAAAGCTTGAACATATATCAATGGAAGCAGCCACTGCATACGTTGGTTGTGAAAATAGAGAATTTTTTTATTTATCTATTCATTAAATTGTTTATTGAAAGCTTAAGTATATGCTAAAAAGAAAGAAAGAAAGAACGAGAGAAGGAATTTTAAGACAAAATACACTCGTAAAATTTCAGATTTGGGTGATTTTATTTTCGCCGAGGGAAATGTCCTTCATAATCACAGGAAGCGAAATTAATGAAATCCAAGTTTACACACGCTATAAAAAGGCCATTTTCCCATATGTTCACACGCAATATGCCCGCTATCCTCTTAGGTTAACCGATTTTCTCGCAGTCTGTTTAGTGCTGTTAAAAGCAGGGGATCTCGTGACGTAATCAGGACATACCTTTTAAAGACATCCACACATGCACGCACGCATTCTTACACTCTGTCAATTCAAAATTCATTTCTTCCGAACTGTTCATTGGGAGACCGCGAGACAGTGTCACTAAGACGCGGTAGGTATGTCTCTGACTCTTGATAAGTTTCAATAAAGCGACTAAGTTTCCTTTCTTTTCCCTTCTGTTCTTTAACGAACACTAATTTGAATTCAATAAAAAATGGAGGACTGTTGCCCGTAAGGGGATCGAACCCTTAACACACGCGTTGTTAACACGGCGCTCTAACCAACTGAGCCAACAGGCAAAGAATTACATTTCATAATGGATAGAGTGTACTGAATGATCAACACCTCATTCTAAAAATTAGCTGAAGGTTCTAATTTATTATCATACGCCTTATTTTCACCTATTGATATACGGAGTCAAAATCAGAGAGGTTCAAACTGGTAGACATTATATTCAGGCCTTCGATCTCCATGTGAAAGGAAAATCATAAATGTTCCTATTGTATGGGCAATCAGGAGAGCTGACGAATTGTAGATTCATCCCGTACTTGATTTGTTGTTGTCGAACGTAAAGCAGATTCAATGAGGAAAATTCCTGAACAGAAGAGGACAAATGGACAAATTCTAACGTTCTTTCCCCATCATAGTGTCATCTGGTGCGATACAGTTAACGCACGAATCCAGGGGTTCATTTTGAGCTCAGGGGGACCAGGGCATGTCGAGCTCGAGGGCCTCTCAGGATGATAGGAAAAGATTATATGGCAAATAATTATAGTAACTAAAATGTAGGATGGATCACATTTCCTAAAATAAATAGATGAATTGATGAATAGAAAATAAAAGGCGGTCGAGGAAAGCTTCTAATTTTATTTCCATTTTCCTTAAATTTATTGACAGGAAAATAACAACGATTTTCAGTTTAAAACATAGACCATAGTTCAAAGGTATATTGCGATAACTAAACAGGTGTTAATAAACACCTTTTACTTTACCTTCATATTTTGCATCATCATTGCATTATCAATCCATTCATGATGATGATTTGTGAATGAACACTGTTTATTTATTTTTAAATATTTTACAATTATCAAGTTATTAACTTATTCGATTGGAGGTCATCCTGTAGAATTTCTGCCCCCCCCCATAAACACGGGTTATGAATTCGTTTTAATAATATTAATTTTCTATTTGTTTCCACACAGCCTCTCTCTGTACATATATATATGCATGTATGTATATGCATAAATATAAATATCATATATATATATATATATATATATATATATATATATATATATATATATATATATATTTATATGTATATCTTCTGTATATCTTATATATTGCATATACCATATATATTACATATATATGTATTATATATGTAGATAGATATGTAGATGGTAAGTGGTAGAAAAAAATATTTGTACGAATGAAGACAAAGACGCTTGTATAATAATGATAATAATAATAATAATAATAACGCAGCCCCCCATGCGTATATATATATATATATATGTATATATATATGTGTGTGTGTGTGTGTGTTCGTTTATATTCATGATTCTTATTCCAAGAGAAAAAAAAGTCGTCCTACAGTAAATCAATTCAAAATTGATTTCTTCCGAACGGTTCATCAGGAGATTGCGAGACAGTTACTAAGACGCGGTAGGTATGTCTCTGACTCTTGATGTCTCAATAAGGCGACTGTGTTTCCTCTCTCTTCCCTTCTGTTCCTTGTCGAGCATTTATTCTAATTCGGTAAGAGATAGATTATCTAAAACAAGATGATGAATTGGCCCGTAAGGGGATCGAACCCTCGACATCCGCGTTATGAACACGGCGCTCCAACCAACTGAGCTAACAGGACGGTATCTGTATGAAACAAGATGATAGGATTTCATTAACAACTACCGTGTGATTTCATTTGATGGAATTTCACTAACCAAGAGCACCTTTTTCCAAATATTACCCGAAGATCATAGCTCATGAAAATGCTGAAAATAGAGTAAGCTTTATATTTGCGTCATTTACAAGTATGAAACTCAGATTTTTAAATTTATTTTTCTTATTGACAGAAGGAGTAACTACGACTTGAAGTGGGTGGGGGACCCGGCCTGTCGATTGCCTAGCCCCCCCCCCCGATTATAATGATATAAACACTTTTAAATTTGTTTTTCTTATATAAAAATGAATGTCCTTTACAGATATCACACACACACACAGACACACGCACGGACACAGACACACACACACACACACACACACACACACACACACACACACACACACACACACACACACACACATATATATATATATATATATATATATATATATATATATATATATATATATATGTCAAGCTGAATAGATAAACAACATTATTCGTGACGCAAAACGCGCGATTTCCGTGAAGCAGTTAACGGGAATACGAGACTTCGAGCAGGAAAGGCGAGCACATCATGAGGCGAATCATTTGCCAAAGGAAATCACATCCAAACCAACCGACTTCTTACCGTGCGTCGGCGAATTTCCGACTTTCTGGAAATCCTTCGAATGCTTCGTAGGATCACCAGAAAAGGTTCGAAACGTTCCGCTCATTTGCAGCTCATAATGCGACTGCTTATTTTTGTGTATAATATATAAGATATATATAATATATAAAATATATATAATATATATTATATATATGAAATATATATTATATATTATAAATATATATTATATATATAATATATATTATATATTATATATATATATATTATATACATTATATATATATAATATAAATATATTATATATATATATATATATATTATACTTAATATATTAATATATATATATATAATATATAAAATATAAAGCTTACTCTTTTTTCTCAGCATTTTTCATGAGCTATGATCTTCTGGTAATATTTGGAAAAAGGTGCTTTGTTAGTGAAATTCCATCAAATCAAATAAAATGTTGATTGTTAATAAAATCCTAACTTATCTAGTAATGTCAACGACCTGTTAGCTCAGTTGGTTAGAGCGCCGTGCTAAGAACACGATGTCGAGGGTTCGATCCCCTTACGGGCCAAGTTGAAAAGGTTTTTATGATTATCTATCTCTTACCGAATTAGAATAAATGTTCGACAAGGAACAGAAGGGAAGAGAGAGGAAACAGTCGCCTTTTTGAGACATCAAGAGTCAGGGACATACCTACCGCGTCTTAGTAACTGTCTCGCTGTCTCCCAATGAACAGTTCGGAAGAAATGAATTTTGAATTGAAAGAGTGTAAGAAAGCGTGCGTGCATGTGTGGATGTCTTTAAAAGGTATGTCCTGATTACGTCACGAGATCCCCTGCTTTTAACAGTACTAAACAGACTGCGAGAAAATCGGTTAACCTAAGAGGATAGCGGGCATATTGCGTGTGAACATACGGGAAAATGGCCTTTTTATAGCGTGTGTAAACTTGGATTTCATTAATTTCGCTTCCTGTGATTATGAAGGACATTTCCCTCGGCGAAAATAAAATCACCAAATCTGAATTTTTACATGTGTATTTTGTCTAAATATTCGTTCTATCGTTTTTTTTTTTCTTTTCTTTTCTTTTCATTTCTTTTTTAGCACATACAGTCGTCGTCTCCACTGATGTCCTTATGCTTTCAATAAACAATTTAATGAATAGATAAATAAACAAATTCTCTTTTTTTATAACCAGTAGCTGGTTCCAATGATATATGTTCAAGCTTTCAAAAAACATTTCCTGAATAAAAGGACATTTTTCTTTCTTTGAATCGAATTGGAAGCACACTTTTCTCTCCTTCGACTTGGTCAAAATTTCACTTTCCAATTCCTCCTTGTGACTAAGAATTCTTCCTTCTTACCTGAATTTTTTGGCGAGATGGCAACTTTTCTCGATGAATATGGTGTAGGTTAGATGCTTGCAAGGATATGTGCGTATGCATTTTGGTTTATGTGTACGTGTGTCTGTGTGCCGGTTAATGTGGCTGCTTGTTTACCGACATTTCATCTGTGTTTGCGAAGAGAAGTGATGAAGACCTGTGTGCGAATGCTTGCAAATATGCAAATATAATATAAAGCCAGGGTACAATCTAAATATCTTTATTCTGATCTTTATATAAACATATGTTTGCATGTATGCACGTGTGTGAACATATTTATACACACACAAAGATAGATATATGTATAAATGTGTATATATATATAACATATATGTTATATATTATATATATATATATATATATATATATATATATATATATATATATATATATATATATATATATATATATATATGTACAGGTACACGTATGTTTATATGCATATACATATATACACACACACATATATATGCATGCATATATACATATATATATATATATATATATATATATATATATATATATATATTATTGTGTGTGTGTGTTCATATTTGTATATTCATATCATATATACATACATACATACATGTATATATACATATATATATATATATGTGTGTGTGTGTGTGTGTGTGTGTGTGTGTGTGTGTGTGTGTGTATGCACACACATACACATACATACATACATACATGTATATATATACATATATATACATATATATATATATATATATATATATATATATATATCCTTTGTAAGACTTTTTAAAATAAGAATAGAAACAGATACAAAATTGTTTATATCATTATAATCATTATAATGATAAATGTACAAATATGATATATATGATATAAGTATATGATATGAATATGATACATAATATATGTATGAATATGTAATATATACAATATATATAATAAATATACTATACGATATTTATGCAAATGAGTGTATATATATACATACATATACATGTATATATACATATATATGTGTGTGTGTGTATAGAAACAAATACAAAATTCGCAGCATCATGAAAACGAATTCATAACCCAGGTGTGTGTGGAGTGTGGCCTGTCCACCGTTCGAATCCCTTGATAAATGGATGCTAGTAAAATATTAAGAAAAGAAGTAAAAGTGTTCGTTTAGAAATCATAATCATGAATGGATTGATAATGCAGGTGAGGTGAGAGGTGTTTATTAACACATTTAATTAATTATCGCAATATAACTTTGAAGTATGGTCTATGTTTTAAACGGAAAATCGTAGATAATTTTTCTTGTCAATAAGTTTAAGGAAAATAGAAGAGAAGTTAGAGGTTTTCGTCGTAGCTACTTTAATGAATTGCAATATAATTCATTGTCATTACGCTGAGAGGCCCTCGAGCTCGACATGCCCTGGTCCCCCTGAGCTCAAAATGAACCCCTGGATTCGTGCGTTAACTGTATCGCTCCAGATGACACTATGATGGGGAAAGAACGTTAGAATTTGTCCATTTGTCCTCTTCTGTTCAGGAATTTCCTTAAATGAATCTATAAATATAAAACTGACTAAGAATAATGATTTTTGGTTTCTGATGTAGACCATAGTTAAAAGTTATATTGCGATGACAGAATAAGTATTATTAATTTTCCTGATTTTCGTTCGACATAACAACAAATCAAGTATTGGACGAATCTACACTTGGTCAGCTCTCCTGATTGTCCAAACAGTATGAACATTTCTGATTTCCCTTTCACATGGGCTAAGATCGGCTTGAAAATAATGTCTGCCAGTTTGAATCACTCTCATTTTGACTTCGTATATCAATAGGTGAAAATAAGACGTACGGACCAGTAAAATTAAACTTTTAGATAATACATCACTTATTGAATTTAATTAGTGTTCGGTAAAGAAGAGAAGGGAAGAGAGAGGAAACATAGTCGCCTTATTGAAACGTCAAGAATCAGAGACATACCTACTGCGTCTTTATTATTTGAAATCGTCCTGTTAGCTCAGTTGGTTAGAGCGCCGCGTCTTAGTCTCTCAATGAACAGTTCGGAAGAAATGAATTTTGAATTAATGTACTGTGAGAATGCAAATTATTTGAAATCGTCCTGTTAGCTCAGTTGGTTAGAGCGCCGTGTTGATAACGCGGATGTCAAGGGTTCGATCCCCTTACGGTCTAAGTATTGATCATTTTAGATAATCTATCTCTTACCGAATTAGAATAAATGTTCGACAAGGAACAGAAGGGAAGAGAGAAGAAACATAATCGCCTTTTTTAAACTTATCAAGAGTCAGTGACATACCTTCTGCGTCTCGCTGTCTCCCAATGAACAGTTCGGAAGAAATGAATTTTGAATTGACAGAGTGTAAGAATGCGTGCGTGCATGTGTGGATGTCTTTAAAAGGTATGTCCTGATTACGTCACGAGATCCCCTGCTTTTAACAGCACTAAACAGACTGCGAGAAAATCAGTTAACCTAAGAGGATAGCGGGCATATTGCGTGTGAACATATGGGAAAATGGCCTTTTTATAGCGTGTGTAAACTTGGATTTCATTAATTTCGCTTCCTGTGATCATGGAGGACATTTTCCTTGACGAAATTAATTTACACAAATCTAAAATTTTACGAGTGTACTTTGTCTTCAAATTCCTCCTCTCGTTCTTTCTTTCTTTCCTTCTTTTTAGCATATACAGTCGTCGTCTCCACTGATGTGCTTAAGCTTTCAATAAACAATTTAATGAATAGATGAATAAAAAAAGAAAAAAAATCACATACACATAAACCCACATTCATACGCACATACCCATGCACGCATCTAACCTACACCATATTTCTCGAGAAATGTTGCCATCTCGTGATGAATTTTTAGTCGTAAGGAGGGATTGGAAAGTGAAATTCAA
The DNA here is from genome assembly GCF_003789085.1 of Penaeus vannamei. Lineage (NCBI taxonomy): Eukaryota > Metazoa > Arthropoda > Malacostraca > Decapoda > Penaeidae > Penaeus > Penaeus vannamei. The sequence goes on from NW_020871915.1 coordinate 162,969, forward strand.
CCACAACGAAGGAGAGAAAAGTGTGTTTCCAATTCGATTCAAAGAAAGAAAAATGCCCTTTTATTCAGGAAATGTTCTTTGAAAGCTTGAACATATATCAATGGAAGCAGCCACTGCATACGTTGGTTGAGAAAATCGAGATTTTTTAATTTTCATTCATCTATTCATTAAATTGTTTATTGAAAGCTTAAACACATCAGTGGAGACATCGACTTTATATGCTAAAAAGAAAGAAAGAAAAAGAAAGAACGAGAGAAGGAATATTGAGACAAAGTACACGTGAAATTTCAGATTTGTGTAAATTAATTTTCGTCAAGAAAAATGTCCTCCATGATCACAGGAAGCGAAATTAATGAAATCCAAGTTTACACACGCTATAAAAAGGCCATTTTCCCATATGTTCACACGCAATATGCCCGCTATCCTCTTAGGTTAACCGATTTTCTCGCAGTCTGTTTAGTGCTGTTAAAAGCAGGGGATCTCGTGACGTAATCAGGACATACCTTTTAAAGACATCCACACATGCACGCACGCATTCTTACACTCTATCAATTCAAAATTCATTTCTTCCGAACTGTTCATTGGGAGACAGCGAGACAGTTGCTAAGACGCAGAAGGTATGTCCCTGACTCTTGATACGTTTAAAAAAGGCGATTTTGTTTCCTCTCTCTTCCCTTCTGTTCCTTGTCGAACATTTATTCTAATTCGGTAAGAGATAGATTATCTAAAACACTATTTAGACCGTAAGGGGATCGAACCCTCGACATCCGCGTTATTAACACGGCGCTCTAACCAACTGAGCTAACAGGACGATATCAAATATGCATTCTCACAGTATATCAATTCAAAATTCATTTCTTCCGAACTGTTCAGCGAGACAGACTAAGACGCGGTAGGTATGTGTCTAACTCTTGACAAGTTTCAATAAGGCGACTATGTTTCCTCTCTCTTCCCTTCTCTTCTTTACCGAACACTAATTAAATTCAAAAAGTGATGTATTACCTAAAAGTTAAATTTTACTGGTCCGTACGTCTTATTTTCACCTATTGATATACGAAGTCAAAATGAGAGTGATTCAAACTGGCAGACATTATTTTCAAGCCGATCTTAGCCCATGTGAAAGGGAAATCAGAAATGTTCATACTGTTTGGACAATCAGGAGAGCTGACCAAGTGTAGATTCGTCCAATACTTGATTTGTTGTTATGTCGAACGAAAATCAGGAAATTTAATAATACTTATTTCTGTCATCGCAATATAACTTTTAACTATGGTCTACATCAGAAACCAAAAATATTATTCTTAGTCAGTTTTATATTTATAGATTCATTTAGGGAAATTCCTGAACAGAAGAGGACAAATGGACAAATTCTAACGTTCTCTCCCCATCATAGTGTCATCTGGAGCGATACAGTTAACGCACGAATCCAGGGGTTCATTTTGAGCTCAGGGGGACCAGGGCATGTCGAGCTCGAGGGCCTCTCAGCGTAATGACAATGAATTATATTGCAATTCATTAAAGTAGCTACGACGAAAACCTCTAACTTCTCTTCTATTTTCCTTAAACTTATTGACAAGAAAAATTATCTACGATTTTCCGTTTAAAACATAGACCATACTTCAAAGTTATATTGCGATAATTAATTAATGTGTTAATAAACACCTCTCACCTCACCTGCATTATCAATCCATTCATGATTATGATTTCTAAACGAACACTTTTACTTCTTTTCTTAATATTTTACTAGCATCCATTTATCAAGGGATTCGAACGGTGGACAGGCCACACTCCACACACACCTGGGTTATGAATTCGTTTTCATGATGCTGCGAATTTTGTATTTGTTTCTATACACACACACACATATATATGTATATATACATGTATATGTATGTATATATATACACTCATTTGCATAAATATCGTATAGTATATTTATTATATATATTGTATATATTACATATTCATACATATATTATGTATCATATTCATATCATATACTTATATCATATATATCATATTTGTACATTTATCATTATAATGATTATAATGATATAAACAATTTGTATCTGTTTCTATTCTATTTTAAAAAGTCTTACAAAGGATTATATATATATATATATATATATATATATATATGTATATATGTATATATATGTATATATATACATGTATGTATGTATGTATGTGTATGTGTGTGCATACACACACACACACACACACACACACACACACACACACACACACACACACACACACAACATATATTATATATATATATACATGTATGTATGTATATGATATGATATACAATATGAACACACACACACAATATATATATATATATATATATATATATATATATATATATATATATAATGTATATATATGCATGCATATATATGTGTGTGTGTATATATGTATATGCATATAAACATACGTGTACCTGTACATATATATATATATATATATATATATATATATATATATATATATATATATATATATATAATATATATAATATATATTACACATCATATATCTATTTTTGTGTGTGTATAAATATGTTCACACACGTGCATACATGCAAACATATGTTTATATAAAGATAAGAATAAAGATATTTAGATTGTACCCTGGCTTTATATTATATTTGCATATTTGCAAGCATTCGCACACAGGTCTTCATCATTTCTCTTCGCAAACACAGATGAAATGTCGGTAAACAAGCAGCCACATTAACCGGCACACAGACACACGTACACATAAACCCAAATGCATACGCACATATCCTTGCAAGCATCTAACCTACACCATATTCATCGAGAAAAGTTGCCATCTCGCCAAAAAATTCAGGTAAGAAGGAAGAATTTTTAGTCACAAGGAGGAATTGGAAAGTGAAATTTTGACCAAGTCGAAGGAGAGAAAAGTGTGCTTCCAATTCGATTCAAAGAAAGAAAAATGTCCTTTTATTCAGGAAATGTTTTTTGAAAGCTTGAACATATATCATTGGAAGCCAGCATACGTTGGTTGTGAAAATAGAGAATTTGTTTATTTATCTATTCATTAAATTGTTTATTGAAAGCATAAGCACATCAGTGGAGACGACGACTGTATGTGCTAAAAAAAAGAAAAGAAAAAAAAGAAAAAAAAAAAAAAGAGAACGAATATTGAGACAAAATACACTCATGTAAAATTTCAGATTTGGGTGATTTTATTTTCGCCGAGGGAAATGTCCTTCATAATCACAGGAAGCGAAATTAATGAAATCCAAGTTTACACACGCTATAAAAAGGCCATTTTCCCATATGTTCACACGCAATATGCCCGCTATCCTCTTAGGTTAACTGATTTTCTCGGTCTGTTTAGTACTGTTAAAAGCAGGGGATCTCGTGACGTAATCAGGACATACCTTTTAAAGACATCCACACATGCACGCACGCATTCTTACACTCTGTCAATTCAAAATTCATTTCTTCCGAACTGTTCATTGGAGAACGCGAGACAGTGTCACTAAGACGCGGTAGGTATGTCTCTGACTCTTGATAAGTTTCAATAAAGCGACTATGTTTCCTTTCTTTTCCCTTCTGTTCTTTAACGAACACTAATTTGAATTCAATAAAAAATGGAGGACTGTTGCCCGTAAGGGGATCGAACCCTTAACACCGCGTTGTTAACACGGCGCTCTAACCAACTGAGCCAACAGGCAAAGAATTACAAATTAAATTGGATAGAGTGTACTGAATGATCAACACATTCTAAAAATTAGCTGAAGGTTCTAATTTATTATCATACGCCTTATTTTCACCTATTGATATACGGAGTCAAAATCAGAGAGGTTCAAACTGGTAGACATTATATTCAGGCCTTCGATCTTAGTCCATGTGAAAGGAAAATCATAAATGTTCCTATTGTATGGGCAATCAGGAGAGCTGACGAATTGTAGATTCATCCAATACTTGATTTGTTGTTGTCGAACGTAAATCAGACTCAATGAGGAAAATTCATGAACAGAAGAGGACAAATGGACAAATTCTAACGTTCTTTCCCCATCATAGTGTCATCTGGTGCGATACAGTTAACGCACGAATCCAGGGGTTCATTTTGAGCTCAGGGGGACCAGGGCATGTCGAGCTCGAGGGCCTCTCAGGATGATAGGAAAAGATTATATGGCAAATCATTATAGTAACTAAAATGTAGGATGATCAATTTCAAAATAGATAAATAAATGATAAATTAAGGAAAGCTAATTTCCATTTTCCTTAAATTTATTGACAGGAAAATAACTACGATTTTCAGTTTAAAACATAGACCATAGTTCAAAGGTATATTGCGATAATTAAACAGGTGTTAATAAACACCTTTTACTTTACCTTCATATTTTGCATCATCATTGCATTATCAATCCATTCATGATTATGATTTGTGAATGAACACTGTTTACTTTTTTTTAATATTTTACAATTATCAATTTATTAACTTATTCGATTGGAGGCCAGCCTGTAGAATCCCCCCCCCCCCATAAACACGGGTTATGAATTCGTTTTAATAATACTAATTTTGTATTTGTTTCTACACACAAACACATTCTCTCTCTCTCTCTCTCTCTCTCTCTCTCTCTCTCTCTCTCTCTCAAATACATATATATGTATGTGTGTATGTATATTCATATATATAAATATCATATTTTGTAAATATACATTACATATTTATATATATAAATATATATATATATATATGTATATATATATATATATATATATATATATATATATATATATATATTATGTATATTTTATATATTGCATATATCATCTATACATATATTATATATATATATATATATATATATATATATATATATATATGTAGATAGATATAGATGGTAAGTGATAGAAAAAATATTTGTGCGAATGAAGAAAGACGCTTGTATAATAATAATGATAATAAAACGCAGCCCCCGTACGTATATATATATATATATATATATATATATATATATATATATATATATATATATATATATATATATATGTTTATATTCATGATTCTTATTCCAAGAGAAAAAAATCGTCCTACAGTAAATCAATTCAAAATTGATTTCTTCCGAACGGTTCATCAGGAGATTGCGAGACAGTTACTAAGACGCGGTAGGTATGTCTCTGACTCTTGATGTCTCAATAAGGCGACTGTGTTTCCTCTCTCTTTCCTTCTGCTCCTTGTCGAACATTTATTCTAATTCGGTAAGAGATAGATTATCTAAAATCACTTTCCATCTTGGCCCGTAAGGGGATCGAACCCTCGACATCGTGTTCTTAGCACGGCGCTCTAACCAACTGAGCTAACAGGTCGTTGACATTATTAGATAAGTTAGGATTTTATTAACAATCAACATTTTATTTGATTTGATGGAATTTCACTAACAAAGCACCTTTTTCCAAATATTACCCGAAGATCATAGTTCATTAAAAATGCTGAGAAATAGAGAGTAAGCTTTATACTTGCGTCATTTACAAAGTATGAAACAGATTTTTTTGTTGATTTTTTTTTTTTTTTTTTTTGACAGTGAGTTGAAGTGGGTGGGGGACCCGGCCTGTTTAAATTTGTTTTTCTTATATAAGAATGAATGTCCTTTACAATCACACACACACATACATACACACATACATATATATATATATATATATATATATATTATATTATGTGTCAAACTGAATAGATAAATAACATTATTCGTGACGCAAAACGCGCGATTTCCGTGAAGCAGTTAACGGGAATACGAGACTTCGAGCAGGAAAGGCGAGCACATCATGAGGCGAATCATTTGCAAAAGGAAATCACATCCAAACCAACCGACTTCTTACCGTGCGTCGGCGAATTTCCGACTTTCTTGAAATCCTTCGAATGCTTCGTAGGATCACCAGAAAAGGTTCGAAACGTTCCGCTCATTTGCAGCTTATAATGAGACTGTTTTTATTTTTGTGTTTAATATATAAAATACATATAATATATAAAATATATATAATACATATTATTATATCATATATATTAATATATATATATATTATATATATTAATTATATTATATTATATATATAATATATTATAATATATTATATTATATTATATGTATATCATATATATTTATATATATATTATATATATATGTAATTATATATTATATATATAAAATATATATAATATATAAAATATAAGGCTTACTCTCTATTTCTCAGCATTTTTCATGAGCTATGATCTGGTAATATTGGATCCCCTTAAGGGCAACAGTCCTCCATTTTCTATTGAATTCAATTAGTGTTCGTTAAAGAAGAGGGAAAAGAAAGGAAACTTAGTCGCTTTCTTGAACATCAAGAGTCAGAGACATACCTACCGCGTCTTAGTAACTGTCTCGCTGTCTCCCAATGAACAGTTCGGAAGAAATGAATTTTGAATTGAAAGAGTGTAAGAAAGCGTGCGTGCATGTGTGGATGTCTTTAAAAGGTATGTCCTGATTACGTCACGAGATCCCCTGCTTTTAACAGTACTAAACAGACTGCGAGAAAATCGGTTAACCTAAGAGGATAGCGGGCATATTGCGTGTGAACATATGGGAAAATGGCCTTTTTATAGCGTGTGTAAACTTGGATTTCATTAATTTCGCTTCCTGTGATCATGGAGGACATTTTCCTTGACGAAAATTAATTTACACAAATCTGAAATTTTACGAGTGTACTTTGTCTTAAAATTCCTTCTCTCGTTCTTTCTTTCTTTCTTTTTAGCATATACTTAAGCTTTCAATAAATTTAATGAATAGATGAATAAAAAAAATCTCGATTTTCTCAACCAACGTATGCAGTGGCTGCTTCCATTGATATATGTCCAAGCTTTCAAAAAACATTTCCTGAATAAAAGGGCATTTTTCTTTCTTTGAATCGAATTGGAAACACAATTGAAATTTCACTTTCCAATCCCTCCTTACGACTAAAAATTCATCACGAGATGGCAACATTTCTCGAGAAATATGGTGTAGGTTAGATGCGTGCATGGGTATGTGCGTATGAATGTGGGTTTATGTGTATGTGTCCGTGTGATTTATCTATTATTATTCATCTATTCATTAAATTGTTTATTGAAAGCTTATGCACATCAGTGGAGACGACGACTGTATATGCTAAAAAGAAAGAAAGAAAGAACGAGAGAACGAATACTAAGACACTCGTAAAATCAGATTTGTGTAAATTAATTTCGTCAAGGAAAATGTCCTCCATGATCACAGGAAGCGAAATTAATGAAATCCAAGTTTACACACGCTATAAAAAGGCCATTTTCCCATATGTTCACACGCAATATGCCCGCTATCCTCTTAGGTTAACCGATTTTCTCGCAGTCTGTTTAGTGCTGTTAAAAGCAGGGGATCTCGTGACGTAATCAGGCCAAATCATTTAGAGACATCCACACATGCACGCACGCATTCTTACTCTATCGGCCGGTTTGTTTAAAATTGTGCCAGGCCCGACCAATGAATTTTCATAATTACAGACGCAGAAATAAAGGCATATCTGTCTATTGCTGATTGATAAACATTTAACTATCTATTTGCCCGGTTCATATACGTCCAGACTGATAATATGCATTTATTTCTTTATTTATGCATATCAAGTATACGAGAATTGTTTTGGTCGGGCCTCGCAGTTCTAATAAACCGGCAGTATATCAATTCAAAAATCAATTCTTCCGAACTGTTCAATGGGAGACAGCGAGATATATATACATATAAATACATATACATTATATATATATATATATATATATATATATATTATATATATATATATATATATAATAACATAATTTATACCAATACTTTTATTCGGTAAGAGATATATCATCTAAAATTAAGGTCTTTTGTCCGGTAAGGGGATCGAACCCTCGACATCCGCGTCAATGGCACGGCGCTCTAACCAACTGAGCTAACAAGACGATATCAATGATATCATCCATCTTACTTTAAGCTATTATATATATATATATATATATATATATATATATATATATATGTATGTATATATATATATATGTATATATATATATATATGTATATATATATATATATGTATGTATATATATATCATATATGCATTTAAACACACACACAACACACAACACACACACACATATATATATTATTATATATGTATGTATGTATATATGTGTGTGTGTGTGTGTATGTATGCATCCATATGCATATGTATGTATGTACATGTATATATATACATATACATATACATACACACACACACACATGTATATGTATATATGCATATATGCATATGCATATATATATATATATTTTATATATAAATTTATATATATCTATATTTGTGTTGTGTGTGTGTGTATGTATGCTCATACACGTGCATACATGCATATGGAAACGCACTCTGGCTTTTATAATATTTGCATATTTGCAAGCATTCGCACACAGGTCTTCATCATTTCTCTTCGCAAACACAGATGAAATGTCGGTAAACAAGCAGCCACATTAACCGGCACACAGACACACGTACACATAAACCCAAATGCATACGCACATATCCTTGCAAGCATCTAACCTACACCATATTCATCGAGAAAAGTTGCCATCTCGCCAAAAAATTCAGGTAAGAAGGAAGAATTTTTAGTCACAAGGAGGAATTGGAAAGTGAAATTTTGACCAAGTCGAAGGAGAGAAAAGTGTGCTTCCAATTCGATTCAAAGAAAGAAAAATGTCCTTTTATTCAGGAAATGTTTTTTGAAAGCTTGAACATATATCAATGGAAGCAGCCACTGCATACGTTGGTTGTGAAAAATAGAGAATTTGTTTTTTATCTATTCATTAAATTGTTTATTGAAAGCATAAGCACATCAGTGGAGACGACGACTGTATTGCTAAAAAAAAGAAAAGAAAGAAAGAAAGAAGAAAAAAAAAAAAAAACGAGAACGAATATTGAGACAAAATCACGTAAAATTTCAGATTTGGGTGATTTATTTTCGCCGAGGGAAATGTCCTTCATAATCACAGGAAGCGAAATTAATGAAATCCAAGTTTACACACGCTATAAAAAGGCCATTTTCCCATATGTTCACACGCAATATGCCCGCTATCCTCTTAGGTTAACCGATTTTCTCGCAGTCTGTTTAGTGCTGTTAAAAGCAGGGGATCTCGTGACGTAATCAGGACATACCTTTTAAAGACATCCACACATGCACGCACGCATTCTTACACTCTGTCAATTCAAAATTCATTTCTTCCGAACTGTTCATTGGGAGACAGCGAGACAGTTACTAAGACGCGGTAGGTATGTCCCTGACTCTTGATAAGTTTCAATAAAGGGACTGTTTTTTTCTCTTCCCTTCTGTTCTTTACCGAACACTAATTTGAATTCAATGAGATATTTAACTAAAAAGGAGTGTTGCCCGTAAGGGGATCGAACCCTTAACACCCGCGTTGTTAACACGGCGCTCTAACCAACTGAGCCAACAGGCAAAAATTACATTTTATATTGGATGGAGTGTACTGAATGATCAACACATATTCTAAAATTAGCTGGTTCCAATTTATTATCATACCTTATTTTTGATATACGGTCAAAATCAGAGAGGTTCAAACTGGTAGACATTATATTCAGGCCTTCGATCTTAGTCCATGTGAAAGGAAAATCATAAATGTTCCTATTGTATGGGCAATCAGGAGAGCTGACGAATTGTAGATTCATCCAATACTTGATTTGTTGTTATGTCGAACGTAAATCAGACTCAATGAGGAAAATTCCTGAACAGAAGAGGACAAATGGACAAATTCTAACGTTCTCTCCCCATCATAGTGTCATCTGGAGCGATACAGTTAACGCACGAATCCAGGGTTCATTTCGAGCTCAGGGGACCAGGGCATGTCGAGCTCGGGCCTCTCAGGATGATAGGAAAAGATTATATGGCAAATAATTATAGAAACTAAAATGTAGGATGGATCACATTTCCTAAAATAAATAGATAAATTGATGAACAAAAAATTAAAGCGGTCGAGGAAAGCTTCTAATTTATTTTCCATTTTCCTAAACTTATTGACAGGAAAAAACAACGATTTTCAGTTTAAACATAGAACATAGTTCAAAGGTATATTGTGATGATTAAACAGGTGTTAATAATAAACACCTTTTACTTTACCTTCATATTTTGCATCATCATTGCATTATCAATCCATTCTTGATTATGATCTCGTGAATGAACACTATTTGTTTATTTTTAAATATTTTCAATTATCAAGTTATTAACGTATTCGATTGGAAGGACAGCCTGTAGAATTTCTGCCCCCCCCCACACGGGTTATGAATTCGTTTTAATAATATAATAATTTTNTTGAAAAAGAAGAGACGGATGAACGAGAGAGGGAATCCAACAGTCAATTTTTTGAAGCTTATCAAAAACAGACACATACCTACCGCGTCTTAGTGCGTATGGATACTATCTTTTATATTATACTAGTATAAATATACTATATATATATATATATATATATTATATACTAATATAATATATATGTTATTTGTGAGGCATGTATATATATTCTCGCTGTATGTCTCCCATTGAACAGTTCGGAAGAAGTGAATTTTGAATTGATATACAAGCTGGTTTATTAGAACTGCGAGGCCCGAGACCCAAACAATTCCTCGTATACTTGATATGCATAAATATAAAATCGAGATGCATATTTGTTTATCAGTCTGGACATGTATATGAAAGCGGGCAAATAGATAGTTAAATGTTTATCTATCAGAAATAGACAGATATGCCTTTATTTCTGCGTCTGTATTTATGAAAATTCATTGGGTCGGGCCTGGCACAATTTTAACAAACCGGCCGATAGAGTAAGAATGCGTGCGTGCATGTGTGGATGTCTCTAAATGATTTGGCCTGATTACGTCACGAGATCCCCTGCTTTTAACAGCACTAAACAGACTGCGAGAAAATCAGTTAACCTAAGAGGATAGCGGGCATATTGCGTGTGAACATATGGGAAAAATGGCCTTTTTATAGCGTGTGTAAACTTGGATTTCATTAATTTCGCTTCCTGTGAACATGAAGGACATTTTCCTTGACGAAATTAATTTACACAAATCTGATTTACGAGTGTACTTTGTCTTAAAATTCTTTCTCTCTCGTTCTTTTTTTCTTTCCTTCTTATTAGCATATACAGTCGTCGTCTCCACTGATGTGCTTAAGCTTTCAAAAACAATTTAATGAATAGATGAATAATAATAATAAAAAAAAATCACACATACACTTAAACCCACATTCATACGCACATACCCATGCACGCATCTAACCTACACCATATATCTCGAGAAATGTTGCCATCTCGTGATGAATTTTTAGTCGTAAGGAGGGATTGGAAAGTGAAATTCAACCACAACGAAGGAGAGAAAAGTGTGTTTCCAATTCGATTCAAAGAAAGAAAAATGCCCTTTTTTCAGGAAATGTTTTTTGAAAGCTTGAGCATATATCAATGGAAGCAGCCACTGCATACGTTGGTTGTGAAAATAGAGATTTTTTTTTATTCATCTATTCATTAAATTTATTGAAAGCTTAAGCACATCAGTGGAGACGACGACTGTATTTGCTAAAAAGAAGGAAAGAAAAAAAGAACGAGAGAAGGAATATTGAGACAAAGTACACTCGTAAATTTCAGATTTGTGTAAATTAATTTTCGTCAAGGAAAATGTCCTTCGTGATCACAAGAAGCGAAATTAATGAAATCCAAGTTTACACACGCTATAAAAAGGCCATTTTCCCATATGTTCACACGCAATATGCCCGCTATCCTCTTAGGTTAACCGATTTTCTCGCAGTCTGTTTAGTGCTGTTAAAAGCAGGGGATCTCGTGACGTAATCAGGCCAAATCATTTAGAGACATCCACACATGCACGCACGCATTCTTACTCTATCGGCCGGTTTGTTAAAATTGTGCCAGGCCCGACCCAACGAATTTTCTTAAATACAGACGCAGAAATAAAGGCATATCTGTCTATTGCTGATTGATAAACATTTAACTATCTATTTGCCCGGTTCATATACGTCCAGACTGATAAATAAATGTGCATTTATTTCTTTATTTATGCATATTAAGTATACGAGAATTGTTTTGGTCGGGCCTCGCAGTTCTAATAAACCGGCAGTATATCAATTCAAAATTCATTTCTTCCGAACTGTTCAATGGGAGACAGCGAGATATATATACATATAAATACATACATACATTATATATATATATATATATATATATATATATATATATATACATATATATAAATATACATATATATACATAACTTTATACTAATAACTTTTATTCGATAAGAGATATATCATCTAAAACTTCAGGGTCGTTGTCCGGTAAGGGGATCGAACCCTCGACATCCGCGTCATTGTCACGGCGCTCTAACCAACTGAGCTATTAGGACGATATCAAATATATCATCCATCTTACTTTAAGCTATTATATATATATATATATATATATATATATATATATATAATGTATGTATGTATATATATATGCATATATATGTATATATATACATATATATTCATATATATATAATGTATGTATGTATATATATATATATATGCATTTATATTACACACACACACACACACACACACACACACACACACACACATATATATATATTTATATTATATATGTATGTATGTATATATGTGTGTGTGTGCGTGTGTATGTATGCATCCATATGCATATGTATGTATGTACACGTATATATATATATATATATATATATATATATATATATATATATATATATACATATACATATACATACACACACACATGTATATGTATATATGCATATATGCATATGCATATATACATACATATATTTATATATATAATTTATATATATCTATATTTGTGTGTGTGTGTGTGTGTATGTATGCTCATACACGTGCATACATGCATACATGGAAACGCACTCTGGCTTTATATAATATTTGCATATTTGCAAGCATTCGCACACAGGTCTTCATCATTTCTCTTCGCAAACACAGATGAAATGTCGGTAAACAAGCAGCCACATTAACCGGCACACAGACACACGTACACATAAACCCAAATGCATACGCACATATCCTTGCAAGCATCTAACCTACACCATATTCATCGAGAAAAGTTGCCATCTCGCCAAAAAATTCAGGTAAGAAGGAAGAATTTTTGGTCACAAGGAGGAATTGGAAAGTGAAATTTTGACCAAGTCGAAGGAGAGAAAAGTGTGCTTCCAATTCGATTCAAAGAAAGAAAAATGTCCTTTTATTCAGGAAATGTTTTTTGAAAGCTTGAACATATATCAATGGAAGCAGCCACTGCATACGTTGGTTGAGAAAATCGTGATTTTTTTTTATTCATCTATTCATTAAATTTATAGAAAGCTTAAGCACATCAGCGGAGACGACGACTGTATTTGCTAAAAAGAAGGAAAGAAAAAAAGAACGAGAGAAGGAATATTGAGAGAAAGTACACTCGTAAATTTCAGATTTGTGTAAATTAATTTTCGTCAAGGAAAATGTCCTCCATGATCACAGGAAGCGAAATTAATGAAATCCAAGTTTACACACGCTATAAAAAGGCCATTTTCCCATATGTTCACACGCAATATGCCCGCTATCCTCTTAGGTTAACTGATTTTCTCGCAGTCTGTTTAGTGCTGTTAAAAGCAGGGGATCTCGTGACGTAATCAGGACATACCTTTTAAAGACATCCACACATGCACGCACGCATTCTTACACTCTTTCAATTCAAAATTCATTTCTTCCGAACTGTTCATTGGGAGACAGCGAGACGCAGAAGGTATGTCCCTGACTCTTGATAAGTTTAAAAAAGGCGATTATGTTTCCTCTCTCTTCCCTTCTGTTCCTTGTCGAACATTTATTCTAATTCGGTAAGAGATAGATTATCCAAAATTCAATGTATGTTTGGCCTGTAAGGGGATCGAACCCTTGACATCCGCGTTATTAACACGGCGCTCTAACCAACTGAGCTAACAGGACGATATCAAATATAATGCATTCTCACAGTATATCAATTCAAAATTCATTTCTTCCGAACTGTTCATTGAGAGACTAAGACGCGGTAGGTATGTTTCTGATTCTTGACAAGTTTCAATAAGGCGACTATGTTTCCTCTCTCTTCCCTTCTCTTCTTTACCGAACACTAATTAAATTCAATAAGTGATATATTATCTAAAAGTTTAATTTTACTGGTCCGTACGTCTTATTTTCACCTATTGATATACGAAGTCAAAATGAGAGTGATTCAAACTGGCAGACATTATTTTCAAGCCGATCTTAGCCCATGTGAAAGGGAAATCAGAAATGTTCATACTGTTTGGACAATCAGGAGAGCTGACCAAGTGTAGATTCGTCCAATACTTGATTTGTTGTTATGTCGAACGAAAATCAGGAAAATTAATAATACTTATTCTGTCATCGCAATATAACTTTTAACTATGGTCTACATCACAAACCAAAAATCATAGTTATTCTTAGTCAGTTTTATATTGATTCATTTAGGGAAATTCCTGAACAGAAGAGGACAAATGGACAAATTCTAACGTTCTTTCCCCATCATAGTGTCATCTGGAGCGATACAGTTAACGCACGAATCCAGGGGTTCATTTTGAGCTCAGGGGGACCAGGGCATGTCGAGCTCGAGGGCCTCTCAGGATGATAGGAAAAGATTATATGGCAAATAATTATAGGAACTAAAATGTAGGATGGATCACATTTCCTAAAATAAATAGATAAATTGATGAATAAAAACTAAAATGCGGCTGACGAAAACTTCCAATTTCTTTTCCAGTTTCCTAAAACTTTTTGACAGGAAAAATAACTTTTACTTTACCTTCATATTTTGCATCATCATTGCATTATCAATTCATTCATGATTATGATTTGTGAATGAACACTGTTTATTTTTTTTTAATATTTTCAATTATCAATTTATTAACTAATTCGATTGGAGGCCAGCCTGCGAAATTTCTTCCCCCCCCCCCTCCCCCCCCACACACACACGGGTTATGAATTCGTTTTAATAATGCTAATTTTCCATTTGTTTCTACTCTCTCTCTCTCTCTCTCTCTCTCTCTCTCTCTCTCTCTCTCTCTCTCACATACACATATGTGTATGTATGTATATTCATAATATAAATTTCATATATTGTAACATTATATATATATTATATATATAAATATATATATATATATATATATATATATATATATATATATATATATATATATATATATATATATATGTATATATATATATATATATATATATATATATATTATGTATATTTATATATTGCATATATCATATATACATATATATATATATATATATATATATATATATATATATATATATATATAATATATATACATATATATATTATATGTAGATAGATATGTAGATGGTAAGTGGTAGAAAAAAATATGTGTACGAATGAAGACAAAGACGCTTGTATAATAATAATAGTAATAAAAACGCAGCCCCCGTATATATATATATATATATATAATATATATATATATATATATATATATATATATACAAATATATGTGTGTGTGTGTGTGTGTCGTTTATATTCATGATTCTTATTCCAAGAGAAAAAAATCGTCCTACAGTAAATCAATTCAAAATTGATTTCTTCCGAACGGTTCATCAGGAGATTGCGAGACAGTTACTAAGACGCGGTAGGTATGTCTCTGACTCTTGATGTCTCAATAAGGCGACTGTGTTTCCTCTCTCTTCCCTTCTGTCCCTTGTCGAGCATTTATTCTAATTCGGTAAGAGATAGATTATCTAAAAAAACCTTGGCCCGTAAGGGGATCGAACCCTCGACATCGCGTTCTTAGCACGGCGCTCTAACCAACTGAGCTAACAGGTCGTTGACATATCATACAAGTTAGGATTTTATTAACAATCAACATTTTATTTGATTTGATGGAATTTCACTAACAAAGCACCTTTTTCCAAATATTACCCGAAGATCATAGCTCATGAAAAATGCTGAGAAATAAAGAGTAAGCTCTATATCTTATATATTATATATATTATATATTAATATATATATATATATAATATATATATATATATAATATATTATATTATATGTATATAATATATATTATATATATATATATATAATATATATATATATATAATATATATAATATATATATATATATAATATATATATATATATATATATAATATATATATATATATATATATATATATATATATTATATATATTTTATATATTATACACAAAAATAAGCAGTCGCATTATGAGCTGCAAATGAGCGGAACGTTTCGAACCTTTTCTGGTGATCCTACGAAGCATTCGAAGGATTTCAAGAAAGTCGGAAATTCGCCGACGCACGGTAAGAAGTCGGTTGGTTTGGATGTGATTTCCTTTTGCAAATGATTCGCCTCATGATGTGCTCGCCTTTCCTGCTCGAAGTCTCGTATTCCCGTTAACTGCTTCACGGAAATCGCGCGTTTTGCGTCACGAATAATGTTATTTATCTATTCAGTTTGACACACACACACACACACAAATATGTGTGTGTGTGTGTGTGTGTGTGTGTGTGTGTGTGTACGTATGTGTGTGTGTGATATCTGTAAAGGACATTTATTTTATATAAGAATAAAACAAATTCAAGTGTTTATATCATTATAATCGGGGGGGGGGGGGAGGCAATCGACAGGCCGGGTCCCCACCCACTTCAAGTCGTAGTTAATTTTACTGTCAATAAGAAATGTAATTTAAAAAAATCTAAGAGTTTCATACTTGTAAATGACGCAAATATAAGCTTACTCTCTATTTCTCAGCATTTTTATGAGCTATGATCTGGTAATATTTGGAAAAAGGTGCTCTTTGTTAGTGAAATTCCATCAAATCAAATCACATGTTGGTTGTTAATGAAATCCTATCATCTTGTCTTTCATAGATAACACCCTGTTAGCTCAGTTGGTTAGAGCGCCGTGCTAATAACGCGGATGTCGAGGGTTCGATCCCCTTACGGCCAATTACGATATTTTTTAGATAATCTATCTCTTACCGAATTAGAATAAATGCTCGACAAGGAACAGAAGGGAAGAGAGAGGAAACACAGTCGCCTTATTGAGACATCAAGAGTCAGAGACATACCTACCGCGTCTTAGTAACTGTCTCGCAATCTCCTGATGAACCGTTCGGAAGAAATCAATTTTGAATTGATTTCCTGTAGGACGATTTTTTTTCTCTTGGAATAAGAATCATGAATATAAACGAACACACACACACACACATATACATATATATATATACATATATACGTATGGGGGGGCTGCGTTATTATTATTATTATTATTATACAAGCGTCTTTGTCTTCATTCGTACAAATATTATTCTATCACACCATCTACATATCTATCTACATATATAATATATATATGTAATATATATGGTATATGCAATATATAAGATATACATAAGATATGCATATATATATAATATATATATATAATATATATATATATATATATATATATATATAATTTATATATACAATATATGATGTTTATTTTTATGCATATACATACATACATGTATATGTATGTGTGTGAGTGTGAGAGAGAGAGAGTGTGTGTGGAAACAAATAGAAAATTAGTATTATTAAAACGAATTCATAACCCGTGGGGGGGGGGGATTCTACAGGCTGGCCTCCAATCGAATAAGTTAATAAATTGATAATTGTAAAATATTAAAAAAAGTAAACAGTGTTCATTCACAAATCATAATCATGAATGGATTGATAATGCAATGATGATGCAAAATATGAAGGTAAAGTAAAA
>NW_020871915.1:185924-188424 GCF_003789085.1 Penaeus vannamei
AATAAATTGATAATTGTACAATATTAAAAAAGTAAACAGTGTTCTTTCACAAATCATAATCATGAATGGATTGATAATGCAATGATGATGCAAAATATGAAGGTAAAGTAAAAGGTGTTTATTAACACCTGTTTAATTATCGCAATATACCTTTGAACTATGGTCTATGTTTTAAACTGAAATTCGTAGTTATTTTCCTGTTGAAAAGTTTAAGGAAAATGGAAAAGAAATTGGAAGCTTTCCTTTTATTTTCTATTCATCAATTCATCTATTTATTTTAGGAAATGTGATCCATCCTACATTTTAGTTACTATAATGATTTGCCATATAATCTTTTCCTATCATCCTGAGAGGCCCTCGAGCTCGACATGCCCTGGTCCCCCTGAGCTCAAAATGAACCCCTGGATTCGTGCGTTAACTGTATCGCACCAGATGACACTATGATGGGGAAAGAACGTTAGAATTTGTCCATTTGTCCTCTTCTGTTCAGGAATTTTCCTCATTGAATCTGATTTACGTTCGACAACAACAAATCAAGTATTGGATGAATCTACAATTCGTCAGCTCTCCTGATTGCCCATACAATAGGAACATTTATGATTTTCCTTTCACATGGACTAAGATCGAAGGCCTGAATATAATGTCTACCAGTTTGAACCTCTCTGATTTTGACTCCGTATATCAATAGGTGAAAATAAGGCGTATGATAATAAATTAGAACCTTCAGCTAATTTTTAGAATGTGTTGATCATTCAGTACACTCTATCCAGTATGAAATGTAATTCTTTGCCTGTTGGCTCAGTTGGTTAGAGCGCCGTGTTAACAACGCGGTTGTTAAGGGTTCGATCCCCTTACGGGCAACAGTCCTCCATTTTTTATTGAATTCAAATTAGTGTTCGTTAAAGAAACAGAAGGGAAAAGAAAGGAAACTAGTCGCTTTATTGAAACTTATCAAGAGTCAGAGACATACCTACCGCGTCTTAGTGACACTGTCTCGCGGTCTTCCAATGAACAGTTCGGAAGAAATGAATTTTGAATTGACAGAGTGTAAGAATGCGTGCGTGCATGTGTGGATGTCTTTAAAAGGTATGTCCTGATTACGTCACGAGATCCCCTGCTTTTAACAGTACTAAACAGACTGCGAGAAAATCGGTTAACCTAAGAGGATAGCGGGCATATTGCGTGTGAACATATGGGAAAATGGCCTTTTTATAGCGTGTGTAAACTTGGATTTCATTAATTTCGCTTCCTGTGATTATGAAGGACATTTCCCTCGGCGAAAATAAAATCACCCAAATCTGAAATTTTACGTGTATTTTGTCTCAATATTCGTTCTCTCGTTTTTTTTTTCTTTTCTTTTCTTTTTTTTTTTAGCACATACAGTCGTCGTCTCCACTGCTTATGCTTTCAATAAACAATTTAATGAATAGATAAATAAACAAATTCTCTATTTTTACAACCAACGTATGCTGTTTGATATATGCTCAAGCTTTAAAAACATTTCCTGAATAAAAGGACATTTTTCTTTCTTTGAATCGAATTGGAAGCACACTTTTCTCTCCTTCGACTTGGTCAAAATTTCACTTTCCAATTCCTCCTTGTGACTAAAAATTCTTCCTTCTTACCTGAATTTTTTGGCGAGATGGCAACTTTTCTCGATGAATATGGTGTAGGTTAGATGCTTGCAAGGATATGTGCGTATGCATTTGGGTTTATGTGTACGTGTGTCTGTGTGCCGGTTAATGTGGCTGCTTGTTTACCGACATTTCATCTGTGTTTGCGAAGAGAAATGATGAAGACCTGTGTGCGAATGCTTGCAAATATGCAAATATAATATAAAGCCAGAGTGCGTTTCCATGTATGCATGTATGCACGTGTATGAACATACATACACACACACACACACAAATATAGATATATTTATAAATTTATATATATAAATATATGTATGTATATATGCATATGCATATATGCATATATACATATACATGTGTGTGTGGATGTATGTATATGTATATATATATATATATATATATATATATATATATATATATATATATATATATACGTGTACATACATACATATGCATATGGATGCATACATACACACGCACACACACACATATATACATACATACATATATATAATATATATATATATGTGTGTGTGTGTGTGTGTGTGTGTATGTCTGTGTGGTGTGTTAAATGCATATATGTATATATATATATACATACATTATATATATATGAATATATATAATGTATATATATACATATATATATATATATATACATACATATATTATATATATATATATATATATATATATATATATATATATATATATATATAGCTTAAAGTAAGATGGATGATATCAATTGATATCGTCTTGTTAGCTCAGTTGGTTAGAGCGCCGTGCCATTCACGCGGATGTCGAGGGTTCGTTCCCCTTACCGGACAACGACCTGAAGTTTTAGATGATATATCTCTTATCGAATA
>NW_020871915.1:195924-200924 GCF_003789085.1 Penaeus vannamei
AAAAAAAAAAAATATGATCCACGCGCTCTAACACGGGGAGGGGGGGAGGAGGGGGAGGGAGGAGGGAGGAAGGGGATGAGGGAGGGAGAAAGAGGATGGGAGGGAGGGAGACGTAGGTAGGAGGGGAGGGTGAAAAAATCAGTGAGAGTAATAATAATAGTAATAGTAATGGCAATAGCAAAAATAACAATTATAATAAATAATGATGATGATGATGATGATGAATGATGATGATGATGATGATGATGATGATGATGATGATGATGATGATGATGAGATGATGATGAATGATGATGATGATGATGATGATAATGAATGATGATGATGATGATGATGATGATGATGATGATGATGATGATGATGATGAAGAGGAGAAGAGAAAAGGGAAGAGAGGGTGGAGAGGTAAAGGAAGAGGAAAAGAGGGGGAGAAGGAAGAAGAGCGGAGGAGCAGTGGTAGGAGGGGAAAAGAGGAGGGAAGAAAGAAGAGGAAAAAAGCACAAAGAGGAAAAGAGAAAATGACAGACCGGCCACTGGTGGGCAGGGGGGGGGAGGACGGGGGAGAGAACGAGAAGCAAGAGAAACTGGAAACAGGAGAAAGGGAGAAGAAACAAGAGAAGCAGAGAAAAAAAGAGAGAAAAATATCAAGACAGTGGGAAGGCGGAGACGGGAGGGAGGAGGAGATGGGGGGGGGGAGAAGGGGGAGAAACGAAAGGAAGGGAGGGCAGAGGGGGAAGGAGGAAGGAGGGAGAACGGGGAGGGGTAGGGGTGGGGGGAGATAGGGGAGGGTGATACGAAGGAGGAGAAGGGGGCAGGGTGGAGTAGGGAAAGGGGGAAGGGAAGGGGGAGGGGAAGGGGAAGGGGAAGAGGAGGGAAGGGGGAGGATGAAGGCTCTCTCACCCGCCTCAGGTGTCAGTGTCAAGAATCAGGTGTCAGGTGTCATGATGATACACCGATCGCTTTGACAGGAGCCGCATTGACAGGCATTCTCCATGGGAATCCGGGGGGGGGGAGAGAGAAAAAAACTTGGGGAAATGTATATATTTAGATAAAAGTGGAGAAAGGGGAGAGGGAGATAAGGAGAGAGGGGGAGGTGGGGGAGTAAAAGAAGGGATGAGGAGAGTGGGGACGAGGGGAAGGGGGGAGTTAAAGAGGGATTTTATCTTTTATTTCAACTTATTTCTCTGTCTCTCTATCTATCTATCTCTGCATACGCTCGCAGAAAGGGGCGGGCGTGCCGTCCTGCGCGCACGGGAGCGCAAAGGACCCGAAGAGGCGAAGGGAAGGCCGTCGAAAGGCCGCTAAAGGGGAGGGAAAGAGGATTCTGATAAAGGGCGAAGGATGGCAAAAAATAGAAGCTGGGGGAGACGAAAAAGATGATGATGAAGGAGAAGAAAATTCGAAAAAGTGAAGGAAATCTAAAGAAAACGGATAAGAAGAACGATGACGAAGATGAAGAAACAAGAAAAAAAATGTCCAAAAAAAAAAAATAAAGAAAAGCAAAAACATAAGAAAACGATTAAAAAGGAGAAGAGGAAGAGAACGAGAACGTAAGACGGAGAACAGAAGGAAGGAGAAAGAGACAGGAAGAGAAGGAGGGGGAGAGAAAGAAGGGAGGGAGGAGACAGGGGCAGAAGAAAGGAGGGAGAGCAGGGAGAGAGGGAGACAGGGGCAGAAGAAAGGAGAGAGAGGGAGACAGGGGCAAGAAGAAGGAGAGAGAGGGAGACAGGGGCAGAAGAAGGAGAGAGAGGGAGACAGGGGCAGAAGAAGGAGGGAGAGGGAGACAGGGGCAGAAGAAGGAGAGAGAGGGAGACAGGGGCAGAAGAAGGAGAGAGAGGGAGAGGGGCAGAAGAAGGAGAGAGAGGGAGACAGGGAAAGAAGAAGGAGAGAGGGGAGACAGGGGCAGAAGAAGGAGAGAGAGGGAGACAGGGGCAGAGGGAGAAGAAGAAGGAGAGAGGGAGACAGGGGCAGAGAAGGAGAGAGAGGGAGACAGGGCGAGACAGGGGCAGAAGAAGGAGAGAGAGGGAGACAGGGGCAGAAGAAGGAAGAGAGAAGGGAGACAGGGGCAGAAGAAGGAGAGAGAGGGAGACAGGGGCAGAAGAAGGAGAGAGAGGGAGACAGGGACAGAAGAAGGAGAGAGAGGGAGACAGGGGCAGAAGAAGAGAGAGAGGGAGACAGGGCAGAAGAAGGAGAGAGAGGGAGACAGGGCAGAGAGGGAGACAGGGGCAGAAGAAGAGAGAGGGAGACACAGGGAGACAGGGCAGGAAGAAGGAGAGAGAGGGAGACAGGGGCAGAAGAAGGAGAGAGAGGGAGAAGGGGCAGAAGAAGGAGAGAGAGGGGAGACAGGGGCAGAAGAAGGAGAGAGAGGGAGACAGGGGCAGAAGAAGGAGAGAGAGGGAGACAGGGGCAGAAGAAGGAGAGAGGAGGGAGACAGGGGCAGAAGAAGGAGAGAGAGGGAGACAGGGGGCAAAGAAAGGAGAGAGAGGAGACAGGGCAGAAAGGAGAGAGGGGAGACAGGGGCAGAGGAGAGAGGGCGAGGAGGGAGACAGGGGCAGAGAAGGAGAGAGAGGAGACAGGGGCAGAAGAAGGAGAAGAGAGGGAGACAGGGCAGAAGAAGGAGAGAGAGAGGGAGACAGGGCAGAAGAAAGGAGAGAGAGGGAGACAGGGGCAGAGAGAGACAGGGCAAAGAAGAGGAGAGGGGACAGGGGGCAGAAGAAGAGAGAGAGGGAGACAGGGGAGAGAAAGAGAGAGAGGGAGACAGGGGCAGAAGAAGGAGAGAGAGGGAGACAGGGGCAGAAGAAGGAGGGAGAGGGAGACAGGAGCAGAATGAGAGCGAGAGCAAAGCTACCTGAAGACCCCCCCCCCCCTGTGGCCAGCAAAGGAAGGTCTTCACCGCAATCGATAAAGATTTTCGTTGGCGCCGCTCATCTTGCGAAGGGGAGGGTGGGGGAGGGTGGAGGAGGGGTGCGGGAGGAGAGGGGAGGAGGGAGTGAGGGAGGGACAGGGAGAGAGGTAGAAGGAAGGGAGGGAAATGGATGGAGCGAGGACATGGAGAGAGGGAAGACGGAGCGAGGGGAAAAAGGAGGAGGGAGTGAGGACAAGATGAGAGCAGGGGAAGGCTGGAGTGAGGAAAAGGGGGGGGGGAGTAAAAGGAAAAGGGGAGAGGAGTGGAAAGGGGAGTGGAAGGGGGAGGAAAGGGGAGTGAGAAGCGTGAGAAAGAAGACTAGGACAGATGTGAATAACTTTTGCCTGCTTGCTTGGGAAGCGCTCGCCGAACGCCCTCGCAGGAACGTGGCGAAAATAAGAGAAAATGAAAACAACGAAAGGAAAAAGGAAGAAAAGAAAAAAGAAAAATAAGGGGGATGGTCGATGGAGGTGATGACGCTGATGGTGATGATCCTGATTAATGGAAATAATCATGATAATAAAAATGATAATATCATAACAATAGCAATAGCAATAAAAATTAATTAGTAAAGACTATAACAATAAAAGAACAACCACTAAAATAACAATAATGATGGTAATAATAACGATTACAAAAATAATAGAAATAATAAAACGATAATGAATAATAATAATATAATATAATAATAATAATAATAATTAATAATTAATAACAATATAGGGATGATGATGACGATGACAATGATAACAATAATAACAATAATAATAATAATAATAATAACCAAATTAATAATAATGATAACAATAATAATGATAATAATAATAATAATAATAATAATAATAATAATAATAATAATAATAATAATAATAATAATAATAATAATATAATAATATAATAATAATATAATAATAAATATAATACAATAATAATAGTAATATGATAATAATGATAATAATAATAATAATAATAATAATAATAATAATAATAACAATAATAATAATAATAAATATAATAACAATAATAATAGTAATAATGATAATAATAATAATAATAATAATAATAATAATAATAAATAATATAATAAATAATAATAATAATAATAATAATAATAACAGCAAAAAGGAACGGCGAGGGTAAATGGCAACATCAAAAGAATATATGAAAACAAATCTAATAACAATAACAGCATCAGTAGTACGACCAAACAGCACGACGCTAAAAACCAACTACGACAACAAGAAAAATATCAATTAATAAAGCAAAACACCGTTAAAACGAATGGGAAATGAAGGAAAGAAAGGCAAATGGAAAGAGTGAAAAAATGGGAGCGACGAATGACAAACGAGAAACGCTGGAGAAGAGCAAGGAAAATAAACACGAGAAGAGGGAGACGGAAGAGAACAAACAAAAATTAAGTAATAGAACAACAGAAGGAAAAAACGACGACAAAAGAAGAAGAAGAAGAAGAAGAAGAAATAGGGAGAAAGAAGAAATAGATGAAGAAGAAAAAGAAAAAAAAGAAAACAAGGAAGAAGAGGAAGAAGAAGAAAAGAAGAAGAAGCACAAGAACCAGAACAAGGACACAAAATCAGACATATAATAAAGACACCCGAACAGGAGAGGAAGAAAGAAAGAAGAGGAGAGAATGAAGTGGCGAAACGACAAACTGAGAAACTATTTCCCTCGCTAAGGATTCCCAAGGCGTGACAGTCACGTAAAGGGAGATACTAAATTACCTTAAGAGCATTTGAGAAACTGCCTCGCCTTTGAGACGAATCAATTGAGAGGGAGGGAGGGGGAGGGGAGGGGGAGGGAGGGGGAGGGAGGGAGGGATGTAAAGAGAGAGAGGAAAGGGAGATGTAGATATAGATAGATAGATAGATAGATAGATAGATAGATAGATAGACAGATAGAGATAGATATATATATAGAGAGAGAGAGAATGCAAAAAGTATTGAGAAAGACAACAAAAGTAAAGAGAATAGGAAAGAGAAAAACGAGAAAAGAAGAAACAAAAGAGACGACAAACCGGAATAAGACAGAATGGAGAAAAGAGTGAAAAGAAAAGACAAAAGAAGGGATAGAGAGTTGTGAA
>NW_020871915.1:205924-223615 GCF_003789085.1 Penaeus vannamei
TCGAGATCTTCCTCACAGTCGCCCAACTGTTCAGCCACTCTAGGTACATGTGTTGTTATGCGGCCGCACGCACACGACGACGAAGGCGCGACTCATTGGCTGGAGTGGGTGGGATTCGACCAATGAGAGAGCATCACGTGGAGCGAGGCAGATAGACAGGCGACATTAGCTTCCCTTTTCCCCAGCCAAGATTGGGGAGAGACAAGTCGTGCCACTGTAAGCACCGTGTGAGAACATTCACTCAGTTGTCGCGCTTCTAGCATTCGGGCCACTAAAATCACTCGTCTGAACAGGGCCTAACAATCAATTAAATTACATATCAATAGCATTATGTGGCACCTAAAGAATATAATAAACAAATGACAGAACATCATCATAATATCAATAAAATCAAACAGCATATATTACCAACAAAAAGGCAACGATGGTATTGATAAGCTTAGTAATAAGTAGAAAATTGCGGGTTAAAACGGCCAGAAATTCAACACGGCCTCGTTTTATAAATATATATATATATATATATATATATATATATATATATATATATATATATATATATATATATATATATATTATATGATCATTACAGCTAATTATGTGAACATGTGCCTTGAGGAGGGAGGGCGGGGTATCCCACTGAGAAACGTGTCTGGAAAATCTCTCTCTCTCTCTCTTCTCTCTCTCTCTCTCTCTCTCTCTCTCTCTCTCTCTCTCTCTCTCTCTCTCTCTCTCTCTCGATTTTCACTGATTTTCAATATTCTACTTTTGAGGGACTTCCAGTATTTCAAGTTTTGATTGTGGTTGTTGATTAATAACGATCATAGCCCTATAGCTGAATTAAGAATATCCACCTATATATGTCTGTTCATCTGTCTATCAATTCTTATATCTATATCCATCTATCAATTCTTATATCTACCTATCCATCTGTCTATCAATTCTTATATCTATCTACCTATCCATCTATCAATTCTTATATCTACCTATCCATCTGTCTATCAATTCTTATATCTATCTACCTATCCTACTGTCTATTTATCTATCTGTCCCTCTATTTGTCTATTTACCTATCAATCGGTTTATGTCTTTTTTCTCTATATCTATCTATATATCTATCTACATAATTATCAATACATCATTTATCTGCCTATCCATCTATCTATCTACCTGCCTATCTGTTTATCCATCTACCCATCTATCTATCTACCTGCCTATCTGTTTATCCATCTACCCATCTATCTATCTACCTATTTATCTATATGTCAGCTAATTTCATTTCATTCACCTAAAACTATCTGAATAAAAAAAGTAATAATAAATGAGATATATTCAACGGCCCTTCCTTAACACCCATCTTGTTTATCTTGAAAATAGTGTTATAAAAGAAGTTGTCCACGAATTAAACAGGTTTTTCAAGATTATTATTTGGTTATAAAACCGGTTTGACATGCATGTGATTTCATTAATCAAACTTGTTTCATGGTAATAATTTGGTTATTAAACGGGATGTGCATAAAAATTATTTGATAATTGACCGGCTGGTGATTATCATTTTAAGACGGTTTGGTAATTAGCCTGGCGGAAATTAGGTCATTAAGACAGATTATGTTCACATACAGTCATTCGTAAATTCTCAGCCTAAAATATCAAATATTATATAGATTATCGATATGTAGTGGGACTATCCGCCCACTTTGTCCTACCACGGTACCCCCCCCCCTTTTGGTATGACAAGTCCATGGCACGAGTCGGATTCAATGAACCCATTGGAAAATGGGCACCGAGAACTACTGTCAGCATTGTTTTATTTTCCTTGTATATACCCCATTTTTATCATATGTATTTGTCTTCCGTGATGGAGATGCGGGGTGCCGCCCGTAAGCATGTGTGCAACGTACGTGGGCTTAGCCACGTACGTGCTAATAAAATTACCACTCCTATGCTCAGTTTAAGTCGAAAAATTGTATGGCGTCTGCTAGTGACGTCATACCAGTGGCTTGTCATGCCGTCATTAGTGACGTCATGAGCCGTGACTGCAGCCACTCACGAGTCTCCACGAGAAGGTAGACAATACCCCTGTAGAGGGCGCTGATACCCCCTGGTACTTTTGGGGTAGTACCATTACCGGGAGATCTGGTCTCGCCTCCTTCCTGTTCGGACCCCGCTGCTACACGTAAGGTCACGGCCATCATTATGTATTTTACAGGGAAATCACCAATGATTTATTTTATACCTTAGTGACTGGTGCAAGAAGGGTAAACTTGTAAGCTAGGGTCTAAGACGAAAATAAACAAACAAACAAGCAGCGTATCGTTCATGATTTCCCCCAGCTAATTAGTGATGACAAAGTTCAGCGTAAAGTATTGCTGGATATGAACTATTGATATTCTGAAATGTGCAAATATACATGAGAATTTATAGTTAATTTACATGGCATTAAATGAACTTGTTTCCTGACGTATGCGAGTGCCGTGACCTGGACTCCCCCGCTCATCCGCTTTGGCCGCTACCACTACATGTCCGATGTACGACGTGGGGGTGGCCAGGTGGTACTCGCATGTGGTGATTGAAGGTAAAAAGGAAGGTGAACAGATCTCCGAGGGACACTGGCCTAGAATTGTCCCGGTATTGTACAAGAAGTAGCAGTACTGCGTTACTGTTACCTTACAGGATTTTGGTGGCTAGCGGCGGTATGTGATAATTGGCTGTTTTCATATTGTTTCGTGTATTATACTAGTCACATACGTTCCCCATACGCCTAGAGTCGTAGTTTTTCAGAATTTTACGTTTCCTTTGTATTTTTACGTACTTTTAAGATCTCGAGTTTTAGGAAAGATCGTTTTTTTTTCAAACCTGTTTTACCTAAGTTTTACATGTAATTTTATTTTGATAATTTTATATAGTCGTTTGCTTTTACTTGTTATCATTTTAAACGAATTCTTTAGGCTGATGACTAGTATAATACCATCTTGATGCAATGATGTAATAGTGAACACGTGGTACATTATAACTTTGGTTAACCCTAGTATGTGAAAAGCTGACCTGCCATTGATATATATTTATTCATGTTCTTAAGTCATCCATTTTTATTTTTGTATGTATTGTGAGATCTCGGGATACTGCTCTCCCTTGTACCCGTAGCTTGTGATGTGCTGCTGTCTACTACGTAATACTGTGATACTGTGGTGTTGAAGATCAGCCCTGCCTTTCACCTGGTTCTTGCGTGAACTGTGGCCGAAGCGACAAGAGCGACAGTGTATATGGTAAAGTATGATTAGTGGGTGTTAGCGGCGTGAATACGTATTTGCTTTTTCTTGTAGTGAATGAAAGTATTATGGTGAATGATGCCCTGCCTCTGTGTAGCATATGGTGTTATGGTGTTGTAATGTGCATATTGTTGTGTTCAGTGGTGACACCGTCATAATCGGTGCTGTGTGTTAAAGTGCAGTGACAAGTGATGCGTAAAGTGATATGTATAGTGATGTACGAGTGTGAAGTGTAATTCGTTTCATATTCTCATGTATATTTATGTCGTATGTCTTCCACAGTACCGGGTGTTACGTTATTAGATGACTTGGTCTCTTGTGGCTGTGCTGACTTGTTGAGCGAAGATTCTCGGGGAACAGTAAGTACTTGTAACCGCGCTCAGAGAAGGTCTCTTGTTCGTATTTCTAAGAGGCTGATGGCTAGGACGAGGGCAGGCCAGAAAAGCGGTCAGAAGGGCAGTCGCGCCAATACTCCAGTTGAGCTCAGTGTCGCTATTATGCCGGTCCATGATGTGCAGGGAAGCCACGTGGCTCCCGATGGTGCGTCCATGCAGGAGGGTGATGACAGTGCCCCTCTCCAGGGTGCTGCCCCATTGGAATTAGGAGCCCTTCAGGCTCAATTAGAGGCTGCCTTACATAGGATAGATACCTTAGAAGGACAGAACAGGCACCTGCGAGAAGAGATGCGGCAATTACGGACTCCGCATGAGCCTCGCTCTGGAGCATCCACTCCCGAACTTTCTCGGGGGAGCGTCCCACCTCCACAGTTAGCTAGTGGGCCTTCGGGAAGGCCTGACGCCCGCGAGTCATGCCTCCCCAGGCCACAGCCTCAGGCACGTCATGCATGCTGTCATTCTGTAGGGCAATTACCCACGACCTCAGATTATAGCCACACACCTCATCCCATTTATTTGGGGCGTGAAGAGGTCCCAGTATTTAAAGGGGATACACCAGCATCAATGCCTCTGGTTCGCAATCAGGAAGTAGAGGCCTGGATTAGTACCATTGAGGCTAGCAAGACCTCCTACAGATGATGATAATTTTATTCGTGTTGCTAAAGCTAGGGCCAGGGGATATGCACAGTATTTGTTGCTCTCCCCGGTGTTTGAGTTTATTTCTTCGTGGACAGAATTTAAAGCTCAGCTTCGCATGAAATTTAGAGGTACCTGCACCAGTGAAAGTTTTTTCGAGATGCTGTCACAGAGTAGAATGATTCCAGGTCAGACGCCGCTTGACTATTATCAGCAGGTCGAGATGGCGGTGTTCCAGGGTGTGAGGGATTATCCTCACGAGATAGGTGATGCTGAGGGACTCATTAGGAGGACTTTCAAGGCTGGCTTGCCAGAAAGGTTGCAGCGCCAACTTTCCTTGCACACGTTCTCCTCGGCTCGAGCCATGGCTGAGGGTACAGTGTGCCTGGAATGATTGGACAGGTCTACGAATGTCTCTTCCCCTCGCCACTCAGGTTTCCCGTCATTGTGGCGGCCAGGCATCTCAGCCCGTGGCCTCACCTCCCTCGTCTTCTACCTTTACCTACCCACCTACTACACGTCCCTTACCTGCTGAAAGTGTTCCTGGTCTCGATTTTTATTCAGACAACCCTTTTTCTGTTCAGGCTACTCAGGCAACTCAGACAGGTTCCCCAGGCCATTCCCACAACTTTGACAATGAGAGGGGTCAGCCGGGTTCTCCTAGGCAACGACAATTTCAGGCAGTGCGCCCTAAGAAGTGGTGCACCTATCATAGGGTTAGTAGCCATAATACATCAGAGTGTATGAGGGGTCAAGGGTTGTGTTATGTCTGTGGTGAACAGGGTCATTTCGCGGCGGCATGTCCCTTTCCGTCGCGCCGGCAGGCCACGACACCACTTCCTGCCGGCAGAGGAAACTTTTCATGTGAGCCCACAAGTCGTGTCTCCCAAAGGGAGACCAACAATCCAGGTTCGGGTCAATAGTAAAGTCCTGACAGCATTTGTTGATACAGGTAGCGAAGTCACCATTCTTAAAGCTTCAGTGGCCTCTAGTTTGTCTGACACAAAGATATTACGTAGCAGTAAGACTCTTCAGGCGTTGCTGGGGCTGCGATGTCAGTACTGGGAGAAATGGATGTACTTTTTACTATAGGTGAATCAAAACTTTTGCATCGTGTTTGTGTTGCAGAAAATTCATTTTCCAGGGGACTTGCTGATGGGAATGGATTTCTACGCAGGTTAGACATGAAGTTATTTACCGGTAACAAATCTTCCAAGGCTTATTTGTTGCTAGGTGGAGTCAATTTCCCAATCAAGTACACTGGAGAGGACAGTTTGGGCTGTGTGTCTGTGCCTTCGGTGGTAGAAGTAGCTAAGAAAGAAGGGCAACACAGACCCTCCGCATAGCT
This sequence comes from Penaeus vannamei, assembly GCF_003789085.1. NCBI lineage: Eukaryota > Metazoa > Arthropoda > Malacostraca > Decapoda > Penaeidae > Penaeus > Penaeus vannamei. Next base: position 211,570 of record NW_020871915.1, read on the forward strand.
CCGGTTCATGTGGTTCAGACAGAGTTCATTGAGCCTAAGTCAGGGCAGTTTGTTAGTGCTGCTGTTGCTAGAGGTCTCCCAGAGTCTAGGGCAATTTTAGTGGAGGGAACAAACCCAAAGTTCATTGTTCCTCGCTCCATCTCTGCTGTACAGGGCAGAAGAACGTCAGTTTGGGTGGTAAATCCAGATGCAAAACAAAGGAAATTGACACAGGGTACTTGTATAGGTTTTGCAGAGCAAGTAGGAGCAGAGCAGTTGGTGGATGTTAGTGCAGAGGGTAATGTGACAGGAAAAGAACCCAGGGTGAAGGAGGATACAGTGACTCATCCCTCCTCAACTGGGCATGCAGGACGAGATTTCAGCCCAGAGGCTGCCGAGTTTTCACAACCCAAGTTCACTGATGCCACTACTCAGGTACACTCCCTTGCTGAAATAGACGCAGATGAACTGGCCCCTAGATCTTGCAAGGTATGGCCAGCAGATGAACAAGTAGCCGAGTGTCCTTCAGATACTTCAGATGATGATATCGAGCTCTGTAACTTTAGTTTCGATAGTCTTGATGAATATTATGCAACACAGGACTTGGTTATTCAGACGAAGAGTATTTTGTTTTCCCAGATACTCCAGCTCTGAGTGGTTCTGATGCCTGCTCTGATGATTCTGTCCTCTCTCCAAATAAATCAGGCATTAATGTAGTAGAAAGTAGTGATTCACCAAGTAAACAGGTAGATTTGGGTCACTTAGATTCTGTGCAGCAAGAGGAACTCGGTAAAGTTTTGAATAAGTTTCCTCGACTCTTCTCTGGGGACAAAGCAACTATCGGTAAGGTGCCTGGTATACAGCACCACATTGTTACTAAAACAGATCAACCTGTGTGTGTTAGCAGTGGCGTCTTCCTCAGGCAACCAAGGAGCTGATACGTTCAGAGTGTGACACAATGCTTAAGCAAGGGGTTATTGAGCCTTCCACGTCACCCTGGCTCTCTCCGGTAGTCCTAGTAAGGAAAAAGGATGGGACAGTTCGCTTTTGTGTTGACTACCGGGGCTTGAATCATGTCACTGCTGCTGATAGTTATCCCTTACCTCGAATCGACGAGGTCATAGACAGTTTGACGGGCAATGTTTGGTATACCGTACTGGACAGTAGAGCAGCATATTGGGCAATAGAGGTAGCTGAGGAAGATAGGCCAAAAACAGCTTTTACTGATGGAGCACGCCTCTTCCAGTTTCAAAGAATGCCCTTTGGGTTATCCACGGCCCCAACTACATTCCAGAGGACGATGAATGTTGTGCTGTCAAGTGTGCTTGGGAGACACACGCTAGCGTATCTGGATGATGTAGTTGTGGCCAGTAAGACATTTGAAAGCCATCTAAATAATCTTGCTGAAACTCTAGCACTGTTAGATGAGGCTGGTATGAAACTTAATCTTGCTAAGTGCTTATTTGCCAAACACCAGATAGAGTTCCTTGGTTTTGTTGTAAGCCCTGATGGTGTGTTACCCAATCCCATTAAGGTTCAGGTCATTAATGATATGAAACGTCCCAGATCTGTACGTGAGGTTCGCCGCTTTCTGGGGGCATGTGGGTTCTTCGGCGGCATGTACAGGGTTTTGCCAGTGTTGCCCGTCCATTGACGCAACTTACAAAAAAGGGTGTGTCATTTACATGGTCACCAGAAGCGGAGAAAGCCTTTAAAAATCTTAAAGACGCCCTTGTTTCAGCTCCCATTTTGCGTCTACCTGACTTTGAGCGACATTTTGAAATTCATACAGATGCTTCTGCACAAGCTCTCGGCGCAGTTCTTCTTCAGCGTAGTGATAGTGGAGAGCCCCAGGCCGTTTCATATTGGTCGAGGACGTTGAAAGATGCGGAGTCTCGATATCCTGCCATAGATCTTGAGGCTCTTGCTGTAGTAGAGGCTGTTCGGGTATTCGACCCTTATGTGTATGGGGAGTTACTATATACACTGACCATCGCCCTCTCACCTATGTGTTCTCCCGCAAAACAAAGTCGCCTCGTATGAGCAGGTTTGCCCATGAGTTGAGTTTTTATGATTTTAAACTAGTATATAAACCTGGTCCATCAAATTATGTTCCTGACTTGCTGTCGAGGCCTTTTATAGACTCTCTGCCATGCTCACAAGATGAGGCCCTTGCTGTTAATGAGAATCATAGTGTAAACTCGGACACTCCTGTCAACCTTGCCACTCTCGCCTCTGCTGTGTTACGAGAGTACCAGTTGAAAGAGGACCTCTGGAAGGAGATCATAGAATTCTTAGAGGGTAAGAAACTTCCTAGAAGGGCCTTGCCAGCATCCCTTCACGAATTTGAACTTGATGATGGAGTTTTATATCACCTGAAATCTTTGCCGGATCGAATTATCAGGCAGGTGTGTGTTCCTCATTCACTGCAGTCGCAAGCCTTACATCTTGCTCATGACCATCCTACTGCAGCTCACCCTGGTGCTCTACGTACATACCACAATTTGCAAAATAGCTACTTCTTTCCAAACATGTTCCGGCTATGCAAATGGTACGTGCAGCACTGTACAGCTTGTCAGCACAGGAAAGGTTCACGTGAACGTGCCGAGATGCAGTGTCGTCCACCACCCAGTGGCCCATTGGAGCTTGTGTCCGCAGATCTCATGGATCTCCGAGCTTCCGTGGGTGGCTATCGATATGTTCTGTCAATAGTGGATCACCACTCCAGGTACTTGCAGCTCGTTCCACTCAGGAATAAGACAGCAGAAACGGTTCTTCGGGGATTTTATGATCACTTTATAACCCTTTTTGGACCACCCCGACAGATAATGACAGACAATGGGGGCGAGTTTGCTAATGAACAGTGGCAGGAAGTGTGTAGACAGCTGGAGATACGATGTTCGTTCACCATAGCATATCATCCTAGTTCAAATGGTTTAGTTGAACGGACAAACAGGGTTGTGAAGGATGCCCTTGCTATGCTTGTGGCTGATAAACCAGGGAGGTGGCCGCTATATCTGACCTCCGTAAGGTTAGCCATAAATTCAGCCATACATCGCTCGGTGGGGACCAGCCTCTTTACCTCCTTACTGGGAAGATGGCCTTGTTTCCCAGGGGACTCACCAACCAAGTAACGACGGACACTAATCTCAGGGTGCAACAGCTGGCTAAGGCCAGGCAGCTTGCCATTGCTGCTTCTCTCCGTTCCAGAGAGGCCAATGCACAGGCGCACAATCGGAAAGTTCGCTCTACCTGGCAGCCGGAGGAAGGATCGACGGGTTTACCGGAGGGGCGTTACAGGACCGATGGCAAGGTCCCTGTAGAGTGATCAAGCAAATAGGTCCCGTTGTATTCGAGGTTAAAGACCTTCAGCCCCCTTATCGTATAGTGAAGCAGCACAGAGATCAGTTGAAAATGTATCTCCCTCCTGCTGAACTAGACTATGTTGAGGTTGGAGACAGACTGCCTTCTGATCCCCCAGGTGTTGACGGTCCGTTGCCAGGCCGTCCCCCAGACGTAGCAGCACCTGTACATGTGCTTGATGACTTCGGGTATGACCGGACGGAAGACGAATTTAGTAATTCGGGACCCCTGAACAGGTCTCCTAGTGTTTATCATTTCCTTTACTCTGGTGCAGATATGAGCACAGAAACGAACAATGATTACAGTGACTACGAGGTTTGGGAGGAATGAATGAGATGGCGTGACTGAAGGTGTACTGTGGTGTGCTTGCTCAGTCGCTCATTGTCGAGTCGGTAGGTGTCTTATTCTTTTAATTTTTGTTCTCCTAATTTTCATGTTTTATGTTTTACTTGTGCTCTCTTAATTTCAATGTCTTATTCAGTTTTATGTTCTCTTAATTTTAATGTTTTGAATTCTTGTTTTATTCGTGTTCTTAATTTTAATGTTTTGAAATCGTTTCATTTGTTCTCTTAATTTTCATGTTTTATGTTTTACTTGTGCTCTCTTAATTTCAATCTTATTCAGTTTTATGTTCTCTTAATTTTAATGTTTTGAATCTTGTTTTATTCGTGTTCTCTTAATTTCAATGTCTTGAATTCTGCATTATTTTTTCTCTTAATTTTTTAAAGTTTTTGATATTGTATTGGTTATAATTTGTTTTACATTTTTTCTGTTTTGTCAAGTTTTAGATTAAGTTTGTAATACTTGTGGACCACCTTGCCCAGTCAAAAGTTAAAATGTATCATTCGGTGACTCCTTGTAACCTACATATATGCCATGCTGACCTTATGTTCTCTTTCCAGTTATGATGTTCATGTATATATTTATACCGATTATGAGCCCCAGGCAACCCCTTAGCCTTAGCGCGAGAAGAGAAGGCGACCCCTCGGCTCTGGTGTGAGATGAGAAGGCCTGATGTGTATGGGGAGGTCGTAGGTCCGCTGAACTATCGGACCATACGACCCAGGGCCCGGGAGGGTTGTAGTGGGACTATCCGCCCACTTGTCCTACCACGGTACCCCCCCCCCTTTTGGTATGACAAGTCCATGGCACGAGTCGGATTCAATGAACCCATTGGAAAATGGGCACCGAGAACTACTGTCAGCATTGTTTTATTTTCCTTGTATATACCCTATTTTTATCATGTGTATTTATCCTTCGTGGTGGGAATGCGGGGTACCGCCCGTAATTATTGTAAGCAAACGTACGTGGGCTTAGCTACGTACATGCTATGTTTATTGCCTCTTATATGCCCAGTAAATCATGTGAGGACACTATCTACCAGGAGGATTGTCACGAATTTACAATGTTTATAGATACCAAGTATTTGTATGGCGTCTGCTAGTGACGTCACGCTAGTGTTTTGCTACGTCATTAGTGACGTCATAAACCGTGACAATGCAGCCACTCACGAGTGTCCACGAGAGTACACGATACCCCGGTAGAGGGCGCTGATACCCCCTGGTACTTTTGGGTAGTACCATTACCGGGAGATCTGGTCTCGCCTCCTTCCTGTTCGGACCCCGCTGCTACACGTAAGGTCACGGCCATCATTATGTATTTTACAGGGAAATCACCAATGATTTATTTTATACCTTAGTGACTGGTGCAAGAAGGGTAAACTTGTAAGCTAGGGTCTAAGACGAAAATAAACAAACAACAAGCAGCGTATCGTTCATGATTTCCCCCAGCTAATTAGTGATGACAAAGTTCAGCGTAAAGTATTGCTGGATATGAACTATTGAATTTCTGAAATGTGCAAATATACATGAGAATTTATAGTTAATTTACATGGCATTAAATGAACTTGTTTCCTGACGTATGCGAGTGCCGTGACCTGGACTCCCCCGCTCATCCGCTTTGGCCGCTACCACTACATGTCCGATGTACGAGGGGGTGGCCAGGTGGTACTCGCATGTGGTGATTGAAGGTAAAAAGGAAGGTGAACAGATCTCCGAGGGACACTGGCCTAGAATTGTCCCGGTATTGTACGAGAAGTAGCAGTACTGCGTTACTGTTACCTTACAGGATTTTGGTGGCTAGCGGCGGTATGTGATAGTTGGCTGGTTTTCAAATTGTTTCGTGTATTATACTAGTCACATACGTTCCCCATACGCCTAGAGTCGTAGTTTTTCAGAATTTTACGTTTCCTTTGTAATTTTACGTACTTTTAAGATCTCGAGTTTTAGGAAAGATCGTTTTTTTCAAACCTGTTTTACCTAAGTTTTACATGTAATTTTATTTTGATAATTTTATATATTTTTACTTTTATCATTTTATACGAATTCTTGAGGCTGATGACTAGTATAATACCATCTTGATGCAATGATGTAATAGTGAACACGTGGTACATTATAACGTTGGTTAACCCTAGTATGTGAAAAGCTGACCTGCCATTGATATATATTTATTCATGTCCTTAAGTCATTCATTTTTATTTTGTATGTATTGTATGAGATCTCGGGATACTGCTTTCCCTTGTACCCGTAGCTTGTGATGTGCTGCTGTCTACTACGTGATACTGTGATACTGTGGTGTTGAAGATCAGCCCTGCCTTTCACCTGGTTCTTGCGTGAACTGTGGCCGAAGCGACAACGAGCGACAGTGTATATGGTAAAGTATGATTAGTGGGTGTTAGCGGCGTGAATACGTATATTTGCTTTTTCTTGATGTAGTGAATGAAAGTATTATGGTGAATGATGCCCTGCCTCTGTGTAGCATATGGTGTTATGGTGTTGTGATGTGCATATTTGTGTTCAGTGGTGACACCGTCATACTCGGTGCTGTGTGTTAAAGTGCAGTGACAAGTGATGCGTAAAGTGATATGTATAGTGATGTACGAGTGTGAAGTGTAATTCGTTTCATATTTTCATGTATATTTGTGTCGTATGTCTTCTACAGTACCGGGTGTTACGTTATTAGATGACTTGGTCTCTTGTGGCTGTGCTGACTTGTTGAGCGAAGATTCTCGGGGAACAGTAAATACTTGTAACCGCGCTCAGAGAAGGGTTCGTATTTCTAAGAGGCTGATGGCTAGGACGAGGGCAGGCCAGAAAAGCGGTCAGAAGGGCAGTCGCGCCAATACTCCAGTCGAGCTCAGTGTCGCTATTATGCCGGTCCATGATGTGCAGGGAAGCCACGTGGCTCCCGATGGTGCGTCCATGCAGGAGGGTGATGACAGTGCCCCTCTCCAGGGTGCTGCCCCATTGGAATTAGGAGCCCTTCAGGCTCAATTAGAGGCTGCCTTACATAGGATAGATACCTTAGAAGGACAGAACCGGCACCTGCGAGAAGAGATGCGGCAATTACGGACTCCGCATGAGCCTCGCTCTGGAGCATCCACTCCCGAACTTTCTCGGGGAGCGTCCCACCTCCACAGTTAGCTAGTGGGCCTTCGGGAAGGCCTGACGCCCGCGAGTCATGCCTCCCCAGGCCACAGCCTCAGGCACGTCATGCATGCTGTCATTCTGTAGGGCAATTACCCACGACCTCAGTTATAGCCACACACCTCATCCCATTTATTTGGGGCGTGAAGAGGTCCCAGTATTTAAAGGGATACACCAGCATCAATGCCTCTGGTTCGCAATCAGGAAGTAGAGGCCTGGATTAGTACCATTGAGGCTCTAGCAAGACCTCCTACAGATGATAATATTTATTCGTGTTGCTAAAGCTAGGGCCAGGGGATATGCACAGTATTTGTTGCTCTCCCCGGTGTTTGAGTTTATTTCTTCGTGGACAGAATTTAAAGCTCAGCTTCGCATGAAATTTAGAGGTACCTGCACCAGTGAAAGTTTTTTCGAGATGCTGTCACAGAGTAGAATGATTCCAGGTCAGACGCCGCTTGACTATTATCAGCAGGTCGAGATGGCGGTGTTCCAGGGTGTGAGGGATTATCCTCACGAGATAGGTGATGCTGAGGGACTCATTAGGAGGACTTTCAAGGCTGGCTTGCCAGAAAGGTTGCAGCGCCAACTTTCCTTGCACACGTTCTCCTCGGCTCGAGCCATGGCTGAGCGGGTACAGTGTGCCTGGAATGATTGGACAGGTCTACGAATGTCTCTTCCCCTCGCCACTCAGGTTTCCCGTCATTGTGCGGCCAGGCATCTCAGCCCGTGGCCTCACCTCCCTCGTCTTCTACCTTTACCTACCCACCTACTACACGTCCCTTAACTGCTGAAAGTGTTCCTGGTCTCGATTTTTATTCAGACAACCCTTTTTCTGTTCAGGCTACTCAGGCAACTCAGACAGGTTCCCCAGGCCATTCCCACAACTTTGACAATGAGAGGGTCAGCGGGTTCTCCTAGGCAACGACAATTTCAGGCAGTGCGCCCTAAGAAGTGGTGCACCTATCATAGGGTTAGTAGCCATAATACATCAGAGTGTATGAGGGTCAAGGGTTGTGTTATGTCTGTGGTGAACAGGGTCATTTCGCGGCGGCATGTCCCTTTCCGTCGCGCCGGCAGGCCACGACACCACTTCCTGCCGGCAGAGGAAACTTTTCATGTGAGCCCACAAGTCGTGTCTCCCAAAGGAGACCAACAATCCAGGTTCGGGTCAATAGTAAAGTCCTGACAGCATTTGTTGATACAGGTAGCGAAGTCACCATTCTTAAAGCTTCAGTGGCCTCTAGTTTGTCTGACACAAAGATATTACGTAGCAGTAAGACTCTTCAGGGCGTTGCTGGGCTGCGATGTCAGTACTGGGAGAAATGGATGTACTTTTTACTATAGGTGAATCAAAACTTTTGCATCGTGTTTGTGTTGCAGATAAAATTCATTTTCCAGGGACTTGCTGATGGGAATGGATTTCCTACGCAGGTTAGACATGAAGTTATTTACCGGTAACAAATCTTCCAAGGCTTATTTGTTGCTAGGTGGAGTCAATTTCCCAATCAAGTACACTGGAGAGGACAGTTTGGGCTGTGTGTCTGTGCCTTCGGTGGTAGAAGTAGCTAAAGAAAGAAGGGCAACACAGACCCTCCGCATAGCTCCGGTTCATGTGGTTCAGACAGAGTTCATTGAGCCTAAGTCAGGGCAGTTTGTTAGTGCTGCTGTTGCTAGAGGTCTCCCAGAGTCTAGGGCAATTTTAGTGGAGGGAACAAACCCAAAGTTCATTGTTCCTCGCTCCATCTCTGCTGTACAGGGCAGAAGAACGTCAGTTTGGGTGGTAAATCCAGATGCAAAACAAAGGAAATTGACACAGGGTACTTGTATAGGTTTTGCAGAGCAAGTAGGAGCAGAGCAGTTGGTGGATGTTAGTGCAGAGGGTAATGTGACAGGAAAAGAACCCAGGGTGAAGGAGGATACAGTGACTCATCCCTCCTCAACTGGGCATGCAGGACGAGATTTCAGCCCAGAGGCTGCCGAGTTTTCACAACCCAAGTTCACTGATGCCACTACTCAGGTACACTCCCTTGCTGAAATAGACGCAGATGAACTGGCCCCTAGATCTTGCAAGGTATGGCCAGCAGATGAACAAGTAGCCGAGTGTCCTTCAGATACTTCAGATGATGATATCGAGCTCTGTAACTTTAGTTTCGATAGTCTTGATGAATATTATGCAACACAGGACTTTGGTTATTCAGACGAAGAGTATTTTGTTTTCCCAGATACTCCAGCTCTGAGTGGTTCTGATGCCTGCTCTGATGATTCTGTCCTCTCTCCAAATAAATCAGGCATTAATAGTAGAAAGTAGTGATTCACCAAGTAAACAGGTAGATTTGGTCACTTAGATTCTGTGCAGCAAGAGGAACTCGGTAAAGTTTTGAATAAGTTTCCTCGACTCTTCTCTGGGGACAAAGCAACTATCGGTAAGGTGCCTGGTATACAGCACCACATTGTTACTAAAACAGATCAACCTGTGTGCGTTAGGCAGTGGCGTCTTCCTCAGGCAACCAAGGAGCTGATACGTTCAGAGTGTGACACAATGCTTAAGCAAGGGGTTATTGAGCCTTCCACGTCACCCTGGCTCTCTCCGGTAGTCCTAGTAAGGAAAAAGGATGGGACAGTTCGCTTTTGTGTTGACTACCGGGCTTGAATCATGTCACTGCTGCTGATAGTTATCCCTTACCTCGAATCGACGAGGTCATAGACAGTTTGACGGGCAATGTTTGGTATACCGTACTGGACAGTAGAGCAGCATATTGGGCAATAGAGGTAGGAAGATAGGCCAAAAACAGCTTTTACTGATGGAGCACGCCTCTTCCAGTTTCAAAGAATGCCCTTTGGGTTATCCACGGCCCCAACTACATTCCAGAGGACGATGAATGTTGTGCTGTCAAGTGTGCTTGGGAGACACACGCTAGCGTATCTGGATGATGTAGTTGTGGCCAGTAAGACATTTGAAAGCCATCTAAATAATCTTGCTGAAACTCTAGCACTGTTAGATGAGGCTGTATGAAACTTAATCTTGCTAAGTGCTTATTTGCCAAACACCAGATAGAGTTCCTTGGTTTTGTTGTAAGCCCTGATGGTGTGTTACCCAATCCCATTAAGGTTCAGGTCATTAATGATATGAAACGTCCCAGATCTGTACGTGAGGTTCGCCGCTTTCTGGGGCATGTGGGTTCTTTCGGCGGCATGTACAGGGTTTTGCCAGTGTTGCCCGTCCATTGACGCAACTTACAAAAAAGGTGTGTCATTTACATGGTCACCAGAAGCGAGAAAGCCTTTAAAAATCTTAAAGACGCCCTTGTTTCAGCTCCCATTTTGCGTCTACCTGACTTTGAGCGACATTTTGAAATTCATACAGATGCTTCTGCACAAGCTCTCGGCGCAGTTCTTCTTCAGCGTAGTGATAGTGGAGAGCCCCAGGCCGTTTCATATTGGTCGAGGACGTTGAAAGATGCGGAGTCTCGATATCCTGCCATAGATCTTGAGGCTCTTGCTGTAGTAGAGGCTGTTCGGGTATTCGACCCTTATGTGTATGGGAGACCATTTACTATATACACTGACCATCGCCCTCTCACCTATGTGTTCTCCCGCAAAACAAAGTCGCCTCGTATGAGCAGGTTTGCCCATGAGTTGAGTTTTTATGATTTTAAACTAGTATATAAACCTGGTCCATCAAATTATGTTCCTGACTTGCTGTCGAGGCCTTTTATAGACTCTCTGCCATGCTCACAAGATGAGGCCCTTGCTGTTAATGAGAATCATAGTAAACTCGGACACTCCTGTCAACCTTGCCACTCTCGCCTCTGCTGTGTTACGAGAGTACCAGTTGAAAGAGGACCTCTGGAAGGAGATCATAGAATTCTTAGAGGGTAAGAAACTTCCTAGAAGGGCCTTGCCAGCATCCCTTCACGAATTTGAACTTGATGATGGAGTTTTATATCACCTGAAATCTTTGCCGGATCGAATTATCAGGCAGGTGTGTGTTCCTCATTCACTGCAGTCGCAAGCCTTACATCTTGCTCATGACCATCCTACTGCAGCTCACCCTGGTGCTCTACGTACATACCACAATTTGCAAAATAGCTACTTCTTTCCAAACATTCCGGCTATGCAAATGGTACGTGCAGCACTGTACAGCTGTCAGCACAGGAAAGGTTCACGTGAACGTGCCGAGATGCAGTGTCGTCCACCACCCAGTGGCCCATTGGAGCTTGTGTCCGCAGATCTCATGGATCTCCGAGCTTCCGTGGGTGGCTATCGATATGTTCTGTCAATAGTGGATCACCACTCCAGGTACTTGCAGCTCGTTCCACTCAGGAATAAGACAGCAGAAACGGTTCGGGATTTTATGATCACTTTATAACCCTTTTTGGACCACCCCGACAGATAATGACAGACAATGGGGGCGAGTTTGCTAATGAACAGTGGCAGGAAGTGTGTAGACAGCTGGAGATACGATGTTCGTTCACCATAGCATATCATCCTAGTTCAAATGGTTAGTTGAACGGACAAACAGGGTTGTGAAGGATGCCCTTGCTATGCTTGTGGCTGATAAACCAGGGAGGTGGCCGCTATATCTGACCTCCGTAAGGTTAGCCATAAATTCAGCCATACATCGCTCGTGGGGGACCAGCCTCTTTACCTCCTTACTGGGAAGATGGCCTTGTTTCCCAGGGACTCACCAACCAAGTAACGACGGACACTAATCTCAGGGTGCAACAGCTGGCTAAGGCCAGGCAGCTTGCCATTGCTGCTTCTCTCCGTTCCAGAGAGGCCAATGCACAGGCGCACAATCGGAAAGTTCGCTCTACCTGGCAGCCGGAGGAAGGTGCGCTCGTCCTCCGTAGGGACTTTACCGGAGGGGCGTTACAGGACCGATGGCAAGGTCCCTGTAGAGTGATCAAGCAAATAGGTCCCGTTGTATTCGAGGTTAAAGACCTTCAGCCCCCTTATCGTATAGTGAAGCAGCACAGAGATCAGTTGAAAATGTATCTCCCTCCTGCTGAACTAGACTGTTGAGGTTGGAGACAGACTGCCTTCTGATCCCCCAGGTGTTGACGGTCCGTTGCCAGCCGTCCCCCAGACGTAGCAGCACCTGTACATGTGCTTGATGACTTCGGGTATGACCGGAGACGAATTAGTAATTCGGACCCCTGAACACTCTCCTAGTGTTCCTTTACTGCAGATATGAGCACAGTTTACAGTGACTACGA
>NW_020871915.1:228715-237205 GCF_003789085.1 Penaeus vannamei
TTATATATATATATATATATATATATATATATATATATATATATTATATAAATATATGTATATATGTATATAGTATATATGTAGTGGGACTATCCGCCCACTTTGTCCTACCACGGTACCCCCCCCCCCCTTTTTGGTATGACAAGTCCATGGCACGAGTCGGATTCAATGAACCCATTGGAAAATGGGACCGAGAACTACTATCAGCATTGTTTTATTTTCATTGTATATACCCTATTTTTATGTGTATTTATCCTTCGTGGTGGGAATGCGGGGTACCGCCCGTAATTATTGTAAGCAAACGTACGTGGGCTTAGCTACGTACATGCAATGTTCAATGCCTCTTATATGCCCAGTAAATCATGTGAGGACACTATCCACCAGGAGGATGTGTCACGTGTTAATGATACATCCAAGTATTTGTATGGCGTCTGCTAGTGACGTCATGCTAGTGTTTTGCTACGTCATTAGTGACGTCATAAACCGTGACAAAGCAGCCACTCACGAGTGTCCACGAGAGTACACGATACCCGGTAGAGGGCGCTGATACCCCCTGGTACTTTTGGGGTAGTACCATTACCGGGAGATCTGGTCTCGCCTCCTTCCTGTTCGGACCCCGCTGCTACACGTAAGGTCACGGCCATCATTATGTATTTTACAGGGAAATCACCAATGATTTATTTTATACCTTAGTGACTGGTGCAAGAAGGGTAAACTTGTAAGCTAGGGTCTAAGACGAAAATAAACAAACAAACAAGCAGCGTATCGTTCATGATTTCCCCCAGCTAATTAGTGATGACAAAGTTCAGCGTAAAGTATTGCTGGATATGAACTATTGAATTCTGAAATGTGCAAATATACATGAGAATTTATAGTAATTTACATGGCATTAAATGAACTTGTTTCCTGACGTATGCGAGTGCCGTGACCTGGACTCCCCCGCTCATCCGCTTTGGCCGCTACCACTACATGTCCGATGTACGACGTGGGGGGTGGCCAGGTGGTACTCGCATGTGGTGATTGAAGGTAAAAAGGAAGGTGAACAGATCTCCGAGGGACACTGGCCTAGAATTGTCCCGGTATTGTACAGAAGTAGCAGTACTGCGTTACTGTTACCTTACAGGATTTTGGTGGCTAGCGGCGGTATGTGATAATTGGCTGGTTTTCATATTGTTTCGTGTATTATACTAGTCACATACGTTCCCCATACGCCTAGAGTCGTAGTTTTTCAGAATTTTACGTTTCCTTTGTATTTTTACGTACTTTTAAGATCTCGAGTTTTAGGAAAGATCGTTTTTTTTTTTTCAAACCTGTTTTACCTAAGTTTTACATGTAATTTTATTTTGATAATTTTATATAGTCGTTTGCTTTTACTTGTTATCATTTTAAACGAATTCTTTAGGCTGATGACTAGTATAATACCATCTTGATGCAATGATGTAATAGTGAACACGTGGTACATTATAACTTTGGTTAACCCTAGTATGTGAAAAGCTGACCTGCCATTGATATATATTTATTCATGTTCTTAAGTCATCCATTTTTATTTTTGTATGTATTGTGAGATCTCGGGATACTGCTCTCCCTTGTACCCGTAGCTTGTGATGTGCTGCTGTCTACTACGTAATACTGTGATACTGTGGTGTTGAAGATCAGCCCTGCCTTTCACCTGGTTCTTGCGTGAACTGTGGCCGAAGCGACAATGAGCGACAGTGTATATGGTAAAGTATGATTAGTGGGTGTTAGCGGCGTGAATACGTATTTGCTTTTTCTTGTAGTGAATGAAAGTATTATGGTGAATGATGCCCTGCCTCTGTGTAGCATATGGTGTTATGGTGTTGTAATGTGCATATTGTTGTGTTCAGTGGTGACACCGTCATAATCGGTGCTGTGTGTTAAAGTGCAGTGACAAGTGATGCGTAAAGTGATATGTATAGTGATGTACGAGTGTGAAGTGTAATTCGTTTCATATTCTCATGTATATTTATGTCGTATGTCTTCCACAGTACCGGGTGTTACGTTATTAGATGACTTGGTCTCTTGTGGCTGTGCTGACTTGTTGAGCGAAGATTCTCGGGGAACAGTAAGTACTTGTAACCGCGCTCAGAGAAGGTCTCTTGTTCGTATTTCTAAGAGGCTGATGGCTAGGACGAGGGCAGGCCAGAAAAGCGGTCAGAAGGGCAGTCGCGCCAATACTCCAGTTGAGCTCAGTGTCGCTATTATGCCGGTCCATGATGTGCAGGGAAGCCACGTGGCTCCCGATGGTGCGTCCATGCAGGAGGGTGATGACAGTGCCCCTCTCCAGGGTGCTGCCCCATTGGAATTAGGAGCCCTTCAGGCTCAATTAGAGGCTGCCTTACATAGGATAGATACCTTAGAAGGACAGAACAGGCACCTGCGAGAAGAGATGCGGCAATTACGGACTCCGCATGAGCCTCGCTCTGGAGCATCCACTCCCGAACTTTCTCGGGGAGCGTCCCACCTCCACAGTTAGCTAGTGGGCCTTCGGGAAGGCCTGACGCCCGCGAGTCATGCCTCCCCAGGCCACAGCCTCAGGCACGTCATGCATGCTGTCATTCTGTAGGGCAATTACCCACGACCTCAGATTTATAGCCACACACCTCATCCCATTTATTTGGGGCGTGAAGAGGTCCCAGTATTTAAAGGGATACACCAGCATCAATGCCTCTGGTTCGCAATCAGGAAGTAGAGGCCTGGATTAGTACCATTGAGGCTCTAGCAAGACCTCCTACAGATGATAATTTTATTCGTGTTGCTAAAGCTAGGGCCAGGGGATATGCACAGTATTTGTTGCTCTCCCCGGTGTTTGAGTTTATTTCTTCGTGGACAGAATTTAAAGCTCAGCTTCGCATGAAATTTAGAGGTACCTGCACCAGTGAAAGTTTTTTCGAGATGCTGTCACAGAGTAGAATGATTCCAGGTCAGACGCCGCTTGACTATTATCAGCAGGTCGAGATGGCGGTGTTCCAGGGTGTGAGGGATTATCCTCACGAGATAGGTGATGCTGAGGGACTCATTAGGAGGACTTTCAAGGCTGGCTTGCCAGAAAGGTTGCAGCGCCAACTTTCCTTGCACACGTTCTCCTCGGCTCGAGCCATGGCTGAGCGGGTACAGTGTGCCTGGAATGATTGGACAGGTCTACGAATGTCTCTTCCCCTCGCCACTCAGGTTTCCCGTCATTGTGGCGGCCAGGCATCTCAGCCCGTGGCCTCACCTCCTCGTTCTCTACCTTTACCTACCCACCTACTACACGTCCCTTACCTGCTGAAAGTGTTCCTGGTCTCGATTTTTATTCAGACAACCCTTTTTCTGTTCAGGCTACTCAGGCAACTCAGACAGGTTCCCCAGGCCATTCCCACAACTTTGACAATGAGAGGGGTCAGCCGGGTTCTCCTAGGCAACGACAATTTCAGGCAGTGCGCCCTAAGAAGTGGTGCACCTATCATAGGGTTAGTAGCCATAATACATCAGAGTGTATGAGGGGTCAAGGGTTGTGTTATGTCTGTGGTGAACAGGGTCATTTCGCGGCGGCATGTCCCTTTCCGTCGCGCCGGCAGGCCACGACACCACTTCCTGCCGGCAGAGGAAACTTTTCATGTGAGCCCACAAGTCGTGTCTCCCAAAGGGAGACCAACAATCCAGGTTCGGGTCAATAGTAAAGTCCTGACAGCATTTGTTGATACAGGTAGCGAAGTCACCATTCTTAAAGCTCAGTGGCCTCTAGTTTGTCTGACACAAAGATATTACGTAGCAGTAAGACTCTTCAGGGCGTTGCTGGGGCTGCGATGTCAGTACTGGGAGAAATGGATGTACTTTACTATAGGTGAATCAAAACTTTTGCATCGTGTTTGTGTTGCAGATAAAATTCATTTTCCAGGGGACTTGCTGATGGGAATGGATTTCCTACGCAGGTTAGACATGAAGTTATTTACCGGTAACAAATCTTCCAAGGCTTATTTGTTGCTAGGTGGAGTCAATTTCCCAATCAAGTACACTGGAGAGGACAGTTTGGGCTGTGTGTCTGTGCCTTCGGTGGTAGAAGTAGCTAAAGAAAGAAGGGCAACACAGACCCTCCGCATAGCTCCGGTTCATGTGGTTCAGACAGAGTTCATTGAGCCTAAGTCAGGGCAGTTTGTTAGTGCTGCTGTTGCTAGAGGTCTCCCAGAGTCTAGGGCAATTTTAGTGGAGGGAACAAACCCAAAGTTCATTGTTCCTCGCTCCATCTCTGCTGTACAGGGCAGAAGAACGTCAGTTTGGGTGGTAAATCCAGATGCAAAACAAAGGAAATTGACACAGGGTACTTGTATAGGTTTTGCAGAGCAAGTAGGAGCAGAGCAGTTGGTGGATGTTAGTGCAGAGGGTAATGTGACAGGAAAAACCCAGGGTGAAGGAGGATACAGTGACTCATCCCTCCTCAACTGGGCATGCAGGACGAGATTTCAGCCCAGAGGCTGCCGAGTTTTCACAACCCAAGTTCACTGATGCCACTACTCAGGTACACTCCCTTGCTGAAATAGACGCAGATGAACTGGCCCCTAGATCTTGCAAGGTATGGCCAGCAGATGAACAAGTAGCCGAGTGTCCTTCAGATACTTCAGATGATGATATCGAGCTCTGTAACTTTAGTTTCGATAGTCTTGATGAATATTATGCAACACAGGACTTTGGTTATTCAGACGAAGAGTATTTTGTTTTCCAGATACTCCAGCTCTGAGTGGTTCTGATGCCTGCTCTGATGATTCTGTCCTCTCTCCAAATAAATCAGGCATTAATGTAGTAGAAAGTAGTGATTCACCAAGTAAACAGGTAGATTTGGGTCACTTAGATTCTGTGCAGCAAGAGGAACTCGGTAAAGTTTTGAATAAGTTTCCTCGACTCTTCTCTGGGGACAAAGCAACTATCGGTAAGGTGCCTGGTATAGCACCACATTGTTACTAAAACAGATCAACCTGTGTGTGTTAGGCAGTGGCGTCTTCCTCAGGCAACCAAGGAGCTGATACGTTCAGAGTGTGACACAATGCTTAAGCAAGGGGTTATTGAGCCTTCCACGTCACCCTGGCTCTCTCCGGTAGTCCTAGTAAGGAAAAAGGATGGGACAGTTCGCTTTTGTGTTGACTACCGGGGCTTGAATCATGTCACTGCTGCTGATAGTTATCCCTTACCTCGAATCGACGAGGTCATAGACAGTTTGACGGGCAATGTTTGGTATACCGTACTGGACAGTAGAGCAGCATATTGGGCAATAGGGTAGCTGAGGAAGATAGGCCAAAAACAGCTTTTACTGATGGAGCACGCCTCTTCCAGTTTCAAAGAATGCCCTTTGGGTTATCACGGCCCCAACTACATTCCAGAGGACGATGAATGTTGTGCTGTCAAGTGTGCTTGGGAGACACACGCTAGCGTATCTGGATGATGTAGTTGTGGCCAGTAAGACATTTGAAAGCCATCTAAATAATCTTGCTGAAACTCTAGCACTGTTAGATGAGGCTGGTATGAAACTTAATCTTGCTAAGTGCTTATTTGCCAAACACCAGATAGAGTTCCTTGGTTTTGTTGTAAGCCCTGATGGTGTGTTACCCAATCCCATTAAGGTTCAGGTCATTAATGATATGAAACGTCCCAGATCTGTACGTGAGGTTCGCCGCTTTCTGGGGGCATGTGGGTTCTTTCGGCGGCATGTACAGGGTTTTGCCAGTGTTGCCCGTCCATTGACGCAACTTACAAAAAAGGGTGTGTCATTTACATGGTCACCAGAAGCGGAGAAAGCCTTTAAAAATCTTAAAGACGCCCTTGTTTCAGCTCCCATTTTGCGTCTACCTGACTTTGAGCGACATTTTGAAATTCATACAGATGCTTCTGCACAAGCTCTCGGCGCAGTTCTTCTTCAGCGTAGTGATAGTGGAGAGCCCCAGGCCGTTTCATATTGGTCGAGGACGTTGAAAGATGCGGAGTCTCGATATCCTGCCATAGATCTTGAGGCTCTTGCTGTAGTAGAGGCTGTTCGGGTATTCGACCCTTATGTGTATGGGAGACCATTTACTATATACACTGACCATCGCCCTCTCACCTATGTGTTCTCCCGCAAAACAAAGTCGCCTCGTATGAGCAGGTTTGCCCATGAGTTGAGTTTTTATGATTTTAAACTATATAAACCTGGTCCATCAAATTATGTTCCTGACTTGCTGTCGAGGCCTTTTCTCTCTGCCATGCTCAAGATGAGGCCCTTGCTGTTAAATGAGAATCATAGTGTAAACTCGGACACTCCTGTCAACCTTGCCACTCTCGCCTCTGCTGTGTTACGAGAGTACCAGTTGAAAGAGGACCTCTGGAAGGAGATCATAGAATTCTTAGAGGGTAAGAAACTTCCTAGAAGGGCCTTGCCAGCATCCCTTCACGAATTTGAACTTGATGATGGAGTTTTATATCACCTGAAATCTTTGCCGGATCGAATTATCAGGCAGGTGTGTGTTCCTCATTCACTGCAGTCGCAAGCCTTACATCTTGCTCATGACCATCCTACTGCAGCTCACCCTGGTGCTCTACGTACATACCACAATTTGCAAAATAGCTACTTCTTTCCAAACATGTTCCGGCTATGCAAATGGTACGTGCAGCACTGTACAGCTTGTCAGCACAGGAAAGGTTCACGTGAACGTGCCGAGATGCAGTGTCGTCCACCACCCAGTGGCCCATTGGAGCTTGTGTCCGCAGATCTCATGGATCTCCGAGCTTCCGTGGGTGGCTATCGATATGTTCTGTCAATAGTGGATCACCACTCCAGGTACTTGCAGCTCGTTCCACTCAGGAATAAGACAGCAGAAACGGTTCTTCGGGGATTTTATGATCACTTTATAACCCTTTTTGGACCACCCGACAGATAATGACAGACAATGGGGGCGAGTTTGCTAATGAACAGTGGCAGGAAGTGTGTAGACAGCTGGAGATACGATGTTCGTTCACCATAGCATATCATCCTAGTTCAAATGGTTTAGTTGAACGGACAAACAGGGTTGTGAAGGATGCCCTTGCTATGCTTGTGGCTGATAAACCAGGGAGGTGGCCGCTATATCTGACCTCCGTAAGGTTAGCCATAAATTCAGCCATACATCGCTCGGTGGGGGACCAGCCTCTTTACCTCCTTACTGGGAAGATGGCCTTGTTTCCCAGGGGACTCACCAACCAAGTAACGACGGACACTAATCTCAGGGTGCAACAGCTGGCTAAGGCCAGGCAGCTTGCCATTGCTGCTTCTCTCCGTTCCAGAGAGGCCAATGCACAGGCGCACAATCGGAAAGTTCGCTCTACCTGGCAGCCGGAGGAAGGTGCGCTCGTCCTCCGTAGGGACTTTACCGGAGGGGCGTTACAGGACCGATGGCAAGGTCCCTGTAGAGTGATCAAGCAAATAGGTCCCGTTGTATTCGAGGTTAAAGACCTTCAGCCCCCTTATCGTATAGTGAAGCAGCACAGAGATCAGTTGAAAATGTATCTCCCTCCTGCTGAACTAGACTATGTTGAGGTTGGAGACAGACTGCCTTCTGATCCCCCAGGTGTTGACGGTCCGTTGCCAGGCCGTCCCCAGACGTAGCAGCACCTGTACATGTGCTTGATGACTTCGGGTATGACCGGACGGAATTTAGTAATTCGGGACCCCTGAACAGGTCTCCTAGTGTTTATCATTTCCTTTACTCTGGTGCAGATATGAGCACAGAAACGAACAATGATTACAGTGACTACGAGGTTTGGGAGGAATGAATGAGATGGCGTGACTGAAGGTGTACTGTGGTGTGCTTGCTCAGTCGCTCATTGTCGAGTCGGTAGGTGTCTTATTCTTTTAATTTTTGTTCTCCTAATTTTCATGTTTTATGTTTTACTTGTGCTCTCTTAATTTCAATCTTATTCAGTTTTATGTTCTCTTAATTTTAATGTTTTGAATCCTTGTTTTATTCGTGTTCTTAATTTTAATGTTTTGAAATTTTTCATTTGTTCTCTTAATTTTCATGTTTTATGTTTTACTTGTGCTCTCTTAATTTCAATCTTATTCAGTTTTATGTTCTCTTAATTTTAATGTTTTGAATCTTGTTTTATCGTGTTCTCTTAATTTCAATGTCTTGAATTCTGCATTATTTTTTCTCTTAATTTTTTAAAGTTTTTGATATTGTATTGGTTTTAATTTGTTTTACATTTTTTTTTCTGTTTTGTCAAGTTTTAGATTAAGTTTGTAATACTTGTGGACCACCTTGCCCAGTCAAAAGTTAAAATGTATCATTCGGTGACTCCTTGTAACCTACATATATGCCATGCTGACCTTATGTTCTCTTTCCAGTTATGATGTTCATGTATATATTTATACCGATTATGAGCCCCAGGCAACCCCTTAGCCTTAGCGCGAGAAGAGAAGGCGACCCCTCGGCTCTGGTGTGAGATGAGAAGGCCTGATGTGTATGGGGAGGTCGTAGGTCCGCTGAACTA
>NW_020871915.1:244805-248829 GCF_003789085.1 Penaeus vannamei
TTTCGTGTATTATACTAGTCACATACGTTCCCCATACGCCTAGAGTCGTAGTTTTTCAGAATTTTACGTTTCCTTTGTATTTTTACGTACTTTTAAGATCTCGAGTTTTAGGAAAGATCGTTTTTTTTCAAACCTGTTTTACCTAAGTTTTACATGTAATTTTATTTTGATAATTTTATATAGTCGTTTGCTTTTACTTGTTATCATTTTAAACGAATTCTTTAGGCTGATGACTAGTATAATACCATCTTGATGCAATGATGTAATAGTGAACACGTGGTACATTATAACTTTGGTTAACCCTAGTATGTGAAAAGCTGACCTGCCATTGATATATATTTATTCATGTTCTTAAGTCATCCATTTTTATTTTTGTATGTATTTGTGAGATCTCGGGATACTGCTCTCCCTTGTACCCGTAGCTTGTGATGTGCTGCTGTCTACTACGTATACTGTGATACTGTGGTGTTGAAGATCAGCCCTGCCTTTCACCTGGTTCTTGCGTGAACTGTGGCCGAAGCGACAATGAGCGACAGTGTATATGGTAAAGTATGATTAGTGGGTGTTAGCGGCGTGAATACGTATTTGCTTTTTCTTGTAGTGAATGAAAGTATTATGGTGAATGATGCCCTGCCTCTGTGTAGCATATGGTGTTATGGTGTTGTAATGTGCATATTGTGTTCAGTGGTGACACCGTCATAATCGGTGCTGTGTGTTAAAGTGCAGTGACAAGTGATGCGTAAAGTGATATGTATAGTGATGTACGAGTGTGAAGTGTAATTCGTTTCATATTCTCATGTATATTTATGTCGTATGTCTTCCACAGTACCGGGTGTTACGTTATTAGATGACTTGGTCTCTTGTGGCTGTGCTGACTTGTTGAGCGAAGATTCTCGGGGAACAGTAAGTACTTGTAACCGCGCTCAGAGAAGGTCTGTTCGTATTTCTAAGAGGCTGATGGCTAGGACGAGGGCAGGCCAGAAAAGCGGTCAGAAGGGCAGTCGCGCCAATACTCCAGTTGAGCTCAGTGTCGCTATTATGCCGGTCCATGATGTGCAGGGAAGCCACGTGGCTCCCGATGGTGCGTCCATGCAGGAGGGTGATGACAGTGCCCCTCTCCAGGGTGCTGCCCCATTGGAATTAGGAGCCCTTCAGGCTCAATTAGAGGCTGCCTTACATAGGATAGATACCTTAGAAGGACAGAACCGGCACCTGCGAGAAGAGATGCGGCAATTACGGACTCCGCATGAGCCTCGCTCTGGAGCATCCACTCCCGAACTTTCTCGGGGGAGCGTCCCACCTCCACAGTTAGCTAGTGGGCCTTCGGGAAGGCCTGACGCCCGCGAGTCATGCCTCCCCAGGCCCAGCCTCAGGCACGTCATGCATGCTGTCATTCTGTAGGGCAATTACCCACGACCTCAGATTATAGCCACACACCTCATCCCATTTATTTGGGGCGTGAAGAGGTCCCAGTATTTAAAGGGGATACACCAGCATCAATGCCTCTGGTTCGCAATCAGGAAGTAGAGGCCTGGATTAGTACCATTGGCTCTAGCAAGACCTCCTACAGATGATAATTTTATTCGTGTTGCTAAAGCTAGGGCCAGGGGATATGCACAGTATTTGTTGCTCTCCCCGGTGTTTGAGTTTATTTCTTCGTGGACAGAATTTAAAGCTCAGCTTCGCATGAAATTTAGAGGTACCTGCACCAGTGAAAGTTTTTTCGAGATGCTGTCACAGAGTAGAATGATTCCAGGTCAGACGCCGCTTGACTATTATCAGCAGGTCGAGATGGCGGTGTTCCAGGGTGTGAGGGATTCCTCACGAGATAGGTGATGCTGAGGGACTCATTAGGAGGACTTTCAAGGCTGGCTTGCCAGAAAGGTTGCAGCGCCAACTTTCCTTGCACACGTTCTCCTCGGCTCGAGCCATGGCTGAGCGGGTACAGTGTGCCTGGAATGATTGGACAGGTCTACGAATGTCTCTTCCCCTCGCCACTCAGGTTTCCCGTCATTGTGGCGGCCAGGCATCTCAGCCCGTGGCCTCACCTCCCTCGTCTTCTACCTTTACCTACCCACCTACTACACGTCCCTTACCTGCTGAAAGTGTTCCTGGTCTCGATTTTTATTCAGACAACCCTTTTTCTGTTCAGGCTACTCAGGCAACTCAGACAGGTTCCCCAGGCCATTCCCACAACTTTGACAATGAGAGGGGTCAGCCGGGTTCTCCTAGGCAACGACAATTTCAGGCAGTGCGCCCTAAGAAGTGGTGCACCTATCATAGGGTTAGTAGCCATAATACATCAGAGTGTATGAGGGGTCAAGGGTTGTGTTATGTCTGTGGTGAACAGGGTCATTTCGCGGCGGCATGTCCCTTTCCGTCGCGCCGGCAGGCCACGACACCACTTCCTGCCGGCAGAGGAAACTTTTCATGTGCTAGAGCCCACAAATCGTGGTCTCCCAAAGGCCGCGAAGAACGAACTCCGCAATCCGCGTCTCCGGACGAAACACAACACCACTTCCCCGCTCAATCAGCCTAACACGTCCTAGACACGCCACTTCTAGCTTCGACTCCCCACACCCACGGTAGCGACAACACTCAACCATCTCTTTCCAACCGCCTCATACGACGTCTGTCCCCTCCTCATCACCATTCACTTCCACTGCTCTGCCACAAAACAGATATTACTACCCCTTCCACGCATAAGCCCAACACGCGCGGTAGACCTACCTTCAGGAGCACGGTCTCCCGCTGGGAGGCGGAATGCCGGGGCTTAGTCCTGGCCGCATGTCAACGCGAGATACTGGGCGCCGCGATTTGCCCGCTTCTTGATGCGGTGATAACTTCGTTACACTCGAATCAGGGCGTTTGTGTGTATATCACAGTTATGTTTCTCGATCAGATCGGTCGTGTTGTGCTGAGGCTCTGTGCATGATTTTGAGACCCTGTGGTCTATCCGTGTTCCTACGCGGACCCGTTGGTTTCTGGAGCCATGGGGAATGGGATTCTTATACGAGCAGGGTTGCAGGGAACATGAAGTTATTTACCGGTAGGATCAGAATCTTCCAAGGCTTATTTGTTGCTACGTTGGTGGGAGCCTCATTTCCCAATGGGTCAAGTTACACTGGAGAGGACAGGTTGGGCTGTGTGTGTCTGTGCGGGCCTTCGGGTGAAGGTTCGTGTTGGGTAGGTTAGGAGGGGAGTAAGCTCAGAGGGAGGAAGGAAGAGGGGCAACACAGAGTCAGCCTCCGCATGAGCTCTCGGTTGCATGTGGTTCGATCATTTTGAAGTCATGAGCGCGTAGTAGCGTGGCGTTTGCGCGCTTAGTGGGGTGCTGTTGCATAGAGAGTCTCCCAGAGTCATTAGGGCAATTATTAGTGGAGGGAACAAGACCAAAGTTCATTGTTTCCTCGCTCCAATCAGTCTTGCGGTTGCAGGGGGCAGGAAAGAACGTCGGGTATGTGGGTTGGTAGATAGTCCAGATGGCTAGAAAACAGGAAAGGAAGGATTGAACAGGGTGGTACTTGTATTTAGGTTTGGTTGCCAGGTGCATGTGGCACACAACGCACATACATATCCAGTGATAGGAGCAGATATACGCAGTTTTGCGTGGGTAATACGATTCATGCATGGCATCATTGCGGTCCTAATGTCGACAGGAAAAGTATCCAACAACAAAGGCGCTAGAAGGAAGAGTACAACACTCCCAAGTGACTCATCACCACACACACCTCCTACAACCACTAGGCCACTAGCCAGACAGAGCTTTCAGTAACCCATAGAGGTCTGCCCAGACAGACTTTTCATCTGCAGCCCAAGGTGTCAGTGATGCCTGTGTGCTACTCAAGTGTTTATCGTACTTTCTCCCATGTAGCTGAAAATCTATATACGTCTGGGTTACTGCCCTTAGATTCTTGAATCACGCATCGCCATCTTCATTCAATGGTACCTGGTTTGGCTTATTGCACGACTGTTGCAGGGCTTGCAGGCGCCAGTTTAAACGGAATGGGAAGAATGGAAGTGG
>NW_020871915.1:248929-263921 GCF_003789085.1 Penaeus vannamei
TATATGTGTGTGTGTGTGTGTGTGTGTGTGTGTGTGTGTGTGTGTGTGTGTGTGTGTGTGTGTTATATTATATATATATATATATATATATATATATATATATATATATATATATATTATACATATACAATATAATATATATAATATATATATATATATATATATATATATATATATATATATATATATATATATATATATATATATATATATATATATATATATATATATATATAATATATATATTAAAGAACTTGTTTATTTATCAAACATTTTCAGTTATTTCGAAGAGTTGTTTACTATAATTCCGCATCGGAGAGACACATGAAGGCATTTCCGTTGGCTAAACCTAACCCATTCAAATGGGTCCGCTTTATCAGTGGTTATTTCTGTTATTACCGTTTCTCTTTTAATTCCGCAGAAATTTTCCATTCTTTATTAGTTGTTACACTTTTCTATTTCTTCTTATATCATTTAGTTTTAGTTTTAAAATATATATCGCTTTATGTGTTCCTTTTTTATTGCTCGTAGCTAAACAAAAAGAAAATGTTCTTGAGGGAATTGTTGGTGTCATTCATTCATACATTTTTAAATTACAACTATACATAAATATATTTATGACAAAAAAGTCCGGTTGTATTAAATGGATAAGTGCCGAGGGTGCTGGATAAAAGAGACCAAACCGGCGCCCTGTGAAGTCAAATTCAGCGCTCACATTGCTAGGGCCTGTCCGGGCTGCGACCCCCCCACCCCCTTACGATGATGCAAGATCGCAAAGAAGAAGGAATGGGATGTTGGAAATATAAGAAAAGGTGGGTAAGTGAAACCTTCATTAGTGAATTAAAAGATTTTGAAGTTTTGTTTGTGTCAGCCTTTACTTTCTTTTCCATCTTTAATCCCCTCTTTCCCATCTCTCTCCTTTCTTCCTTTCTCTCCTCCCCATTTCTCCCCTTTGCACTCTGCTTCTTCGCCAGCCTTTCAAGACGTCAAAACCAGGTGAAAAATGTAACTGCTACAAGAAGCTGCATTAATCTCCCCCCGTGATATCCAAAGTGGAGTGCATCTGTGGCGGTGCTCTCTAACTGCGCGTGTCAGTGATGCAGTTGGTCAGGGACGCTGCGGACGGGAGATGTGAGATGCTGGGGCGAGTGCGAGGCGCCAGATTGGTTAGATGATGGCTGTGGGTTAAAAAGGTGTGTGAGAGGCCTTAATGGGATGGGAGAAGAAGATGCTGCTTTGAGGTAGTGTGATGTGGCGGATGCGGGAAGATGACTGGGAGATGAGACGTCAGGTGTGGGATGCTGGTAGATAATATGCTCTCTTATTGGCCGAAGTGCAGGAGGTGAGAAGGCCAAGCGGACAGGAGATTTCTAACATTATATTGGCCCTAAGATAAAAATTTCCTCTCAAATGGCACTAGAACCGATAGATAGATGAATAAAGAGAGTAAGAGCGTAGAATTGGAGGCTGAGTAATGAATAGGTTCTTGTGACGAGCGTAAAGCAGTAAAAGGGGGTGGAGAAAAGCAAAGAAAGAAAGAAAAAAAATCTTCAAAAGGTAACAAACACAGCACTAAACATTCAGTACCCTAACCCCAGTATTGGGTAACCCGTTATGTAAAACTCAAACCTTTTATCCCACCGATCACCCAAATACAGTGCCTATTCACATATGTCTCGGGAGATGACATGCTGTCACCAGAGAGATCAATGAAATCCTGCGTTTAGCGACAGCCTGCCATTCACCAGTTGTGTCAAATCATACGGCACAGATATTGACACCGCAACACCTACGAAGACGGCATCTGTCAAGGGATCCATTATCAGGGTTCCATTACGACACAAATTGAAAGATTACAATATATAGATCATTTCATATATATGCTTACATACACATAGATAAACAGAGAAGTGCGTATACAAATAGATAGATAAATAAAGAGATAGAAGAATAGATAGGTACAAAGATAGATAGATATGAATATGAATATGAAATGCGTAGACAAATAGACAGATAAATAAATAGATAGAGGAATAGATAGATACAAAGATAGATAGATATGCATATGAATATGAAATGCATACATGTATAATATTCATAGACAAATGGATAATTTAACATTCATATGTACATACACACACGTACATATATACAGTTACATACATACTTATATACAGATACATATGTAGTAGGACTATCCGCCCACTTTGTCCTACCACGGTACCCCCCCCCCCTTTTTGGTATGACAAGTCCATGGCACGAGTCGGATTCAATGAACCCATTGGAAAATGGGACCGAGAACTACTATCAGCATTGTTTTATTTTCATTGTATATACCCTATTTTTATGTGTATTTATCCTTCGTGGTGGGAATGCGGGGTACCGCCCGTAATTCTTGTAAGCAAACGTACGTGGGCTTAGCTACGTACATGCAATGTTCAATGCCTCTTATATGCCCAGTAAATCATGTGAGGACACTATCCACCAGGAGGATAGTGTCACGACGACGAACTGTTAGTGATACATTCAAGTATTTGTATGGCGTCTGCTAGTGACGTCACGCTAGTGTTTTGCTACGTCATTAGTGACGTCATAAACCGTGACAAAGCAGCCACTCACGAGTGTCCACGAGAGTACACGATACCCCGGTAGAGGGCGCTGATACCCCCTGGTACTTTTGGGGTAGTACCATTACCGGGAGATCTGGTCTCGCCTCCTTCCTGTTCGGACCCCGCTGCTACACGTAAGGTCACGGCCATCATTATGTATTTTACAGGGAAATCACCAATGATTTATTTTATACCTTAGTGACTGGTGCAAGAAGGGTAAACTTGTAAGCTAGGGTCTAAGACGAAAATAAACAAACAAACAAGCAGCGTATCGTTCATGATTTCCCCCAGCTAATTAGTGATGACAAAGTTCAGCGTAAAGTATTGCTGGATATGAACTATTGAATTTCTGAAATGTGCAAATATACATGAGAATTTATAGTAAATTTACATGGCATTAAATGAACTTGTTTCCTGACGTATGCGAGTGCCGTGACCTGGACTCCCCCGCTCATCCGCTTTGGCCGCTACCACTACATGTCCGATGTACGACGTGGGGGTGGCCAGGTGGTACTCGCATGTGGTGATTGAAGGTAAAAAGGAAGGTGAACAGATCTCCGAGGGACACTGGCCTAGAATTGTCCCGGTATTGTACAAGAAGTAGCAGTACTGCGTTACTGTTACCTTACAGGATTTTGGTGGCTAGCGGCGGTATGTGATAATTGGCTGGTTTTCATATTGTTTCGTGTATTATACTAGTCACATACGTTCCCCATACGCCTAGAGTCGTAGTTTTTCAGAATTTTACGTTTCCTTTGTATTTTTACGTACTTTTAAGATCTCGAGTTTTAGGAAAGATCGTTTTTTTTTCAAACCTGTTTTACCTAAGTTTTACATGTAATTTTATTTTGATAATTTTATATAGTCGTTTGCTTTTACTTGTTATCATTTTAAACGAATTCTTTAGGCTGATGACTAGTATAATACCATCTTGATGCAATGATGTAATAGTGAACACGTGGTACATTATAACTTTGGTTAACCTAGTATGTGAAAAGCTGACCTGCCATTGATATATATTTATTCATGTTCTTAAGTCATCCATTTTTATTTTTGTATGTATTTGTGAGATCTCGGGATACTGCTCTCCCTTGTACCCGTAGCTTGTGATGTGCTGCTGTCTACTACGTAATACTGTGATACTGTGGTGTTGAAGATCAGCCCTGCCTTTCACCTGGTTCTTGCGTGAACTGTGGCCGAAGCGACAATGAGCGACAGTGTATATGGTAAAGTATGATTAGTGGGTGTTAGCGGCGTGAATACGTATTTGCTTTTTCTTGTAGTGAATGAAAGTATTATGGTGAATGATGCCCTGCCTCTGTGTAGCATATGGTGTTATGGTGTTGTAATGTGCATATTGTTGTGTTCAGTGGTGACACCGTCATAATCGGTGCTGTGTGTTAAAGTGCAGTGACAAGTGATGCGTAAAGTGATATGTATAGTGATGTACGAGTGTGAAGTGTAATTCGTTTCATATTCTCATGTATATTTATGTCGTATGTCTTCCACAGTACCGGGTGTTACGTTATTAGATGACTTGGTCTCTTGTGGCTGTGCTGACTTGTTGAGCGAAGATTCTCGGGGAACAGTAAGTACTTGTAACCGCGCTCAGAGAAGGTCTCTTGTTCGTATTTCTAAGAGGCTGATGGCTAGGACGAGGGCAGGCCAGAAAAGCGGTCAGAAGGGCAGTCGCGCCAATACTCCAGTTGAGCTCAGTGTCGCTATTATGCCGGTCCATGATGTGCAGGGAAGCCACGTGGCTCCCGATGGTGCGTCCATGCAGGAGGGTGATGACAGTGCCCCTCTCCAGGGTGCTGCCCCATTGGAATTAGGAGCCCTTCAGGCTCAATTAGAGGCTGCCTTACATAGGATAGATACCTTAGAAGGACAGAACGGCACCTGCGAGAAAGAGATGCGGCAATTACGGACTCCGCATGAGCCTCGCTCTGGAGCATCCACTCCCGAACTTTCTCGGGGGAGCGTCCCACCTCCACAGTTAGCTAGTGGGCCTTCGGGAAGGCCTGACGCCCGCGAGTCATGCCTCCCCAGGCCACAGCCTCAGGCACGTCATGCATGCTGTCATTCTGTAGGGCAATTACCCACGACCTCAGATTATAGCCACACACCTCATCCCATTTATTTGGGGCGTGAAGAGGTCCCAGTATTTAAAGGGGATACACCAGCATCAATGCCTCTGGTTCGCAATCAGGAAGTAGAGGCCTGGATTAGTACCATTGAGGCTCTAGCAAGACCTCCTACAGATGATAATTTTATTCGTGTTGCTAAAGCTAGGGCCAGGGGATATGCACAGTATTTGTTGCTCTCCCCGTGTTTGAGTTTATTTCTTCGTGGACAGAATTTAAAGCTCAGCTTCGCATGAAATTTAGAGGTACCTGCACCAGTGAAAGTTTTTTCGAGATGCTGTCACAGAGTAGAATGATTCCAGGTCAGACGCCGCTTGACTATTATCAGCAGGTCGAGATGGCGGTGTTCCAGGGTGTGAGGGATTATCCTCACGAGATAGGTGATGCTGAGGGACTCATTAGGAGGACTTTCAAGGCTGGCTTGCCAGAAAGGTTGCAGCGCCAACTTTCCTTGCACACGTTCTCCTCGGCTCGAGCCATGGCTGAGCGGGTACAGTGTGCCTGGAATGATTGGACAGGTCTACGAATGTCTCTTCCCCTCGCCACTCAGGTTTCCCGTCATTGTGGCGGCCAGGCATCTCAGCCCGTGGCCTCACCTCCCTCGTCTTCTACCTTTACCTACCCACCTACTACACGTCCCTTACCTGCTGAAAGTGTTCCTGGTCTCGATTTTTATTCAGACAACCCTTTTTCTGTTCAGGCTACTCAGGCAACTCAGACAGGGTTCCCCAGGCCATTCCCACAACTTTGACAATGAGAGGGGTCAGCCGGGTTCTCCTAGGCAACGACAATTTCAGGCAGTGCGCCCTAAGAAGTGGTGCACCTATCATAGGGTTAGTAGCCATAATACATCAGAGTGTATGAGGGGTCAAGGGTTGTGTTATGTCTGTGGTGAACAGGGTCATTTCGCGGCGGCATGTCCCTTTCCGTCGCGCCGGCAGGCCACGACACCACTTCCTGCCGGCAGAGGAAACTTTTCATGTGAGCCCACAAGTCGTGTCTCCCAAAGGGAGACCAACAATCCAGGTTCGGGTCAATAGTAAAGTCCTGACAGCATTTGTTGATACAGGTAGCGAAGTCACCATTCTTAAAGCTTCAGTGGCCTCTAGTTTGTCTGACACAAAGATATTACGTAGCAGTAAGACTCTTCAGGGCGTGCTGGGGCTGCGATGTCAGTACTGGGAGAAATGGATGTACTTTTACTATAGGTGAATCAAAACTTTTGCATCGTGTTTGTGTTGCAGATAAAATTCATTTTCCAGGGACTTGCTGATGGGAATGGATTTCCTACGCAGGTTAGACATGAAGTTATTTACCGGTAACAAATCTTCCAAGGCTTATTTGTTGCTAGGTGGAGTCAATTTCCCAATCAAGTACACTGGAGAGGACAGTTTGGGCTGTGTGTCTGTGCCTTCGGTGGTAGAAGTAGCTAAAGAAAGAAAGGGCAACACAGACCCTCCGCATAGCTCCGGTTCATGTGGTTCAGACAGAGTTCATTGAGCCTAAGTCAGGGCAGTTTGTTAGTGCTGCTGTTGCTAGAGGTCTCCCAGAGTCTAGGGCAATTTTAGTGGAGGGAACAAACCCAAAGTTCATTGTTCCTCGCTCCATCTCTGCTGTACAGGCAGAAGAACGTCAGTTTGGGTGGTAAATCCAGATGCAAAACAAAGGAAATTGACACAGGGTACTTGTATAGGTTTTGCAGAGCAAGTAGGAGCAGAGCAGTTGGTGGATGTTAGTGCAGAGGGTAATGTGACAGGAAAAGAACCCAGGGTGAAGGAGGATACAGTGACTCATCCCTCCTCAACTGGGCATGCAGGACGAGATTTCAGCCCAGAGGCTGCCGAGTTTTCACAACCCAAGTTCACTGATGCCACTACTCAGGTACACTCCCTTGCTGAAATAGACGCAGATGAACTGGCCCCTAGATCTTGCAAGGTATGGCCAGCAGATGAACAAGTAGCCGAGTGTCCTTCAGATACTTCAGATGATGATATCGAGCTCTGTAACTTTAGTTTCGATAGTCTTGATGAATATTATGCAACACAGGACTTTGGTTATTCAGACGAAGAGTATTTTGTTTTCCCAGATACTCCAGCTCTGAGTGGTTCTGATGCCTGCTCTGATGATTCTGTCCTCTCTCCAAATAAATCAGGCATTAATGTAGAAAGTAGTGATTCACCAAGTAAACAGGTAGATTTGGGTCACTTAGATTCTGTGCAGCAAGAGGAACTCGGTAAAGTTTTGAATAAGTTTCCTCGACTCTTCTCTGGGGACAAAGCAACTATCGGTAACTGGTATACAGCACCACATTGTTACTAAAACAGATCAACCTGTGTGTGTTAGGCAGTGGCGTCTTCCTCAGGCAACCAAGGAGCTGATACGTTCAGAGTGTGACACAATGCTTAAGCAAGGGGTTATTGAGCCTTCCACGTCACCCTGGCTCTCTCCGGTAGTCCTAGTAAGGAAAAAGGATGGGACAGTTCGCTTTTGTGTTGACTACCGGGGCTTGAATCATGTCACTGCTGCTGATAGTTATCCCTTACCTCGAATCGACGAGGTCATAGACAGTTTGACGGGCAATGTTTGGTATACCGTACTGGACAGTAGAGCAGCATATTGGGCAATAGAGGTAGCTGAGGAAGATAGGCCAAAAACAGCTTTTACTGATGGAGCACGCCTCTTCCAGTTTCAAAGAATGCCCTTTGGGTTATCCACGGCCCCAACTACATTCCAGAGGACGATGAATGTTGTGCTGTCAAGTGTGCTTGGGAGACACACGCTAGCGTATCTGGATGATGTAGTTGTGGCCAGTAAGACATTTGAAAGCCATCTAAATAATCTTGCTGAAACTCTAGCACTGTTAGATGAGGCTGGTATGAAACTTAATCTTGCTAAGTGCTTATTTGCCAAACACCAGATAGAGTTCCTTGGTTTTGTTGTAAGCCCTGATGGTGTGTTACCCAATCCCATTAAGGTTCAGGTCATTAATGATATGAAACGTCCCAGATCTGTACGTGAGGTTCGCCGCTTTCTGGGGGCATGTGGGTTCTTTCGGCGGCATGTACAGGGTTTTGCCAGTGTTGCCCGTCCATTGACGCAACTTACAAAAAAGGGTGTGTCATTTACATGGTCACCAGAAGCGGAGAAAGCCTTTAAAAATCTTAAAGACGCCCTTGTTTCAGCTCCCATTTTGCGTCTACCTGACTTTGAGCGACATTTTGAAATTCATACAGATGCTTCTGCACAAGCTCTCGGCGCAGTTCTTCTTCAGCGTAGTGATAGTGGAGAGCCCCAGGCCGTTTCATATTGGTCGAGGACGTTGAAAGATGCGGAGTCTCGATATCCTGCCATAGATCTTGAGGCTCTTGCTGTAGTAGAGGCTGTTCGGGTATTCGACCCTTATGTGTATGGGAGACCATTTACTATATACACTGACCATCGCCCTCTCACCTATGTGTTCTCCCGCAAAACAAAGTCGCCTCGTATGAGCAGGTTTGCCCATGAGTTGAGTTTTTATGATTTTAAACTAGTATATAAACCTGGTCCATCAAATTATGTTCCTGACTTGCTGTCGAGGCCTTTTATAGACTCTCTGCCATGCTCACAAGATGAGGCCCTTGCTGTTAATGAGAATCATAGTGTAAACTCGGACACTCCTGTCAACCTTGCCACTCTCGCCTCTGCTGTGTTACGAGAGTACCAGTTGAAAGAGGACCTCTGGAAGGAGATCATAGAATTCTTAGAGGGTAAGAAACTTCCTAGAAGGGCCTTGCCAGCATCCCTTCACGAATTTGAACTTGATGATGGAGTTTTATATCACCTGAAATCTTTGCCGGATCGAATTATCAGGCAGGTGTGTGTTCCTCATTCACTGCAGTCGCAAGCCTTACATCTTGCTCATGACCATCCTACTGCAGCTCACCCTGGTGCTCTACGTACATACCACAATTTGCAAAATAGCTACTTCTTTCCAAACATGTTCCGGCTATGCAAATGGTACGTGCAGCACTGTACAGCTTGTCAGCACAGAAAGGTTCACGTGAACGTGCCGAGATGCAGTGTCGTCCACCACCCAGTGGCCCATTGGAGCTTGTGTCCGCAGATCTCATGGATCTCCGAGCTTCCGTGGGGGGCTATCGATATGTTCTGTCAATAGTGGATCACCACTCCAGGTACTTGCAGCTCGTTCCACTCAGGAATAAGACAGCAGAAACGGTTCTTCGGGGATTTTATGATCACTTTATAACCCTTTTTGGACCACCCGACAGATAATGACAGACAATGGGGCGAGTTTGCTATGAACAGTGGCAGGAAGTGTGTAGACAGCTGGAGATACGATGTTCGTTCACCATAGCATATCATCCTAGTTCAAATGGTTTAGTTGAACGGACAAACAGGGTTGTGAAGGATGCCCTTGCTATGCTTGTGGCTGATAAACCAGGGAGGTGGCCGCTATATCTGACCTCCGTAAGGTTAGCCATAAATTCAGCCATACATCGCTCGGTGGGGGACCAGCCTCTTTACCTCCTTACTGGGAAGATGGCCTTGTTTCCCAGGGGACTCACCAACCAAGTAACGACGGACACTAATCTCAGGGTGCAACAGCTGGCTAAGGCCAGGCAGCTTGCCATTGCTGCTTCTCTCCGTTCCAGAGAGGCCAATGCACAGGCGCACAATCGGAAAGTTCGCTCTACCTGGCAGCCGGAGGAAGGTGCGCTCGTCCTCCGTAGGGACTTTACCGGAGGGGCGTTACAGGACCGATGGCAAGGTCCCTGTAGAGTGATCAAGCAAATAGGTCCCGTTGTATTCGAGGTTAAAGACCTTCAGCCCCCTTATCGTATAGTGAAGCAGCACAGAGATCAGTTGAAAATGTATCTCCCTCCTGCTGAACTAGACTATGTTGAGGTTGGAGACAGACTGCCTTCTGATCCCCCAGGTGTTGACGGTCCGTTGCCAGGCCGTCCCCCAGACGTAGCAGCACCTGTACATGTGCTTGATGACTTCGGGTATGACCGGACGGAAGACGAATTTAGTAATTCGGGACCCCAGGTCTCCTAGTGTTTATCATTTCCTTTACTCTGGTGCAGATATGAGCACAGAAACGAACAATGATTACAGTGACTACGAGGTTTGGGAGGAATGAATGAGATGGCGTGACTGAAGGTGTACTGTGGTGTGCTTGCTCAGTCGCTCATTGTCGAGTCGGTAGGTGTCTTATTCTTTTAATTTTTGTTCTCCTAATTTTCATGTTTTATGTTTATTTTGTCAGTTTTATGTTCTCTTAATTTTAATGTTTTGAATCCTTGTTTTATTCGTGTTCTTAATTTTAATGTTTTGAAATAGTTTCATTTGTTCTCTTAATTTTCTTTACTTGTGCTCTCTTAATTTCAATCTTATTCAGTTTTATGTTCTCTTAATTTTAATGTTTTGAATCTTGTTTTATTCGTGTTCTTCATTTGTTCTCTTATGTTTTACTTGTGTTCTGTTCTCGTTTTGAATTCGTGTTCTCTTAATTTCAATGTCTTGAATTCTGCATTATTTTTCTCTTTTTTTTAAAGTTTTTGATATTGTATTGGTTTTAATTTGTTTTACATTTTTTTTTCTGTTTTGTCAAGTTTTAGATTAAGTTTGTAATACTTGTGGACCACCTTGCCCAGTCAAAAGTTAAAATGTATCATTCGGTGACTCCTTGTAACCTACATATATGCCATGCTGACCTTATGTTCTCTTTCCAGTTATGATGTTCATGTATATATTTATACCGATTATGAGCCCCAGGCAACCCCTTAGCCTTAGCGCGAGAAGAGAAGGCGACCCCTCGGCTCTGGTGTGAGATGAGAAGGCCTGATGTGTATGGGGAGGTCGTAGGTCCGCTGAACTATCGGACCATACGACCCAGGGCCCGGAGGGTTGTAGTGGGACTATCCGCCCACTTTGTCCTACCACGGTACCCCCCCCCCTTTTTGGTATGACAAGTCCATGGCACGAGTCGGATTCAATGAACCCATTGGAAAATGGGACCGAGAACTACTGTCAGCATTGTTTTATTTTCTTGTATATACCCTATTTTATATGTATTTATCCTTCGTGGTGGGGAATGCGGGGTACCGCCCGTAATTATTGTAAGCAAACGTACGTGGGCTTAGCTACGTACATGCAATGTTCAATGCCTCTTATATGCCCAGTAAATCATGTGAGGACACTATCACCAGGAGGATGTGTCACGACGACGAATGTTATGATACATTCAAGTATTTGTATGGCGTCTGCTAGTGACGTCACGCTAGTGTTTTGCTACGTCATTAGTGACGTCATAAACCGTGACAAAGCAGCCACTCACGAGTGTCCACGAGAGTACACGATACCCCGGTAGAGGGCGCTGATACCCCCTGGTACTTTTGGGGTAGTACCATTACCGGGAGATCTGGTCTCGCCTCCTTCCTGTTCGGACCCCGCTGCTACACGTAAGGTCACGGCCATCATTATGTATTTTACAGGGAAATCACCAATGATTTTATACCTTAGTGACTGGTGCAAGAAGGGTAAACTTGTAAGCTAGGGTCTAAGACGAAAATAAACAAACAAACAAGCAGCGTATCGTTCATGATTTCCCCCAGCTAATTAGTGATGACAAAGTTCAGCGTAAAGTATTGCTGGATATGAACTATTGATATTC
The DNA here is from genome assembly GCF_003789085.1 of Penaeus vannamei. Taxonomy (NCBI): domain Eukaryota; kingdom Metazoa; phylum Arthropoda; class Malacostraca; order Decapoda; family Penaeidae; genus Penaeus; species Penaeus vannamei. The sequence goes on from NW_020871915.1 coordinate 260,359, forward strand.
TGAAATGTGCAAATATACATGAGAATTTATAGTTAATTTACATGGCATTAAATGAACTTGTTTCCTGACGTATGCGAGTGCCGTGACCTGGACTCCCCCGCTCATCCGCTTTGGCCGCTACCACTACATGTCCGATGTACGACGTAGGGGGTGGCCAGGTGGTACTCGCATGTGGTGATTGAAGGTAAAAAGGAAGGTGAACAGATCTCCGAGGGACACTGGCCTAGAATTGTCCCGGTATTGTACGAGAAGTAGCAGTACTGCGTTACTGTTACCTTACATTGTGTGTGTGTGTGTGTGTGTGTGTGTGTGTGTGAGAGAGAGAGAGAAAGAGAGAGAGAGAGAGATTTTTTCTTTGATAAAGGAGATGAAGACCGTCGAAAAATATGCGTTGACTGCAACTTCCCTGTCATTCCAAGGTTTGCCATCAACCATGGCATCAATTGCAGAGAGCGGCTGCAACACAGTGCGGTAAAATGGTATATGACTTTGGTGACAGCACGTGGCTGGAGGGAAGGAATCCCGGGAATCGTGCCACGAGTCAGGTTAAAGACTGTTTTAGGTAAGGGAGTTCTTTACTTTGAGGATGTGTGGCACAGGACCTGAATGGGCTAAACATTTTCTAATTTTAAAATTTTACATACAGTTAAACTAATGTTTGGTTGTGGATTCAAACTTGTATCTCTTGAAATTCGTAAAATGCCGGACACACACACACACACACACACACACACACACACACACACACACACACACACACACACACACACACACACACACACACACACACACACACACACACACACACACACACACACACACACACACACACACACACACACACACACGCACACACACGTACGCACGCACACACACACGCGCGCGCACTTAGAAACAAATGTTAAACTTTTGAGGACTAGAGCAGTCAATTTTTCTGGTATTAAATAGCATTCTTACTGAGAATAGTGAGGTTGATATTTATATACATTTAATTTCTTTTTTTAATGAAATCAAGGTTTCATCTTTCGCATAATTATGCCAGTCTTTGATTAACTTCAGTTTATCTATGACGTTTTTGTAAGATATGTATTATCATTTTGCTTGCTGTCGCCCCCCCCCTCAACCCCCACAATGGAACACAAAGAATTCTCACGGATTCACGGCAGGAGTGAGCGCCCGACCGACGTGCGGGAGCGCCCGACGGCGAGTCTGTCCGACGTGAAGAATTCTGTGTTTCCCTGGCGGGGACGGGGCAGCAGCCCCCCATGGGGTCGCAGGGGGCACAGTCCCCTGTATAGACAAAAAGTAACTGATTCTGCGTATATCATCTATATCTTGCATCGCAATTTCCCTGAGACATTTCATGCCCTCAGCTGCTATCTGGGCCAAGATTGTGGGGTTTGTGGGGGGGGGGGTCGCGCAAGATATTCTATACATTTGGATAGTAGAGAGCGAGAGGAATCCATCTGTACCAAAATCGTCGTGATCCGCTAGGCGGAACTATTCTGTAAAATTACCAGGTAAACTATATCGATTTCTCCTCGCAAGGGCCAGTATTACTCTAGTCCTATGTTTATCAGGAATTATTCTTTCTCTAATAGCTTGCCCGTTTTAGATCTTAAAGGGTAAAGTATGACTTTTCTCTTGTTTAGCAAGTATCTTGAAAGTTAAAGGAACACGACATTTGCAATCCTATTTACAAGATAAGCTGCAGATCAGATGACCTGCGCCTGACCCTTGGCCCCTGATTACAAATTCCCCAGCTCTTGTCTGCAACCGGAAGTCGGGGAAGTCGTATATGGACTAGCCCGGGAGACCCCAACCAGGGATCTACTCCTACCCACCTCGCGGTAGTTGGAGGCTTATGAAGGATTCCTCTATGCCCTTGTCTCCTCTCGACCCTCCACCACTGCAGATCAAGAGGCTTACCTAGGCAGCGTGGAGTCCAGTGAGAGAAGTCGGCGAGATGTCTCAAAGATTCAGCCACAGTGTATGAACTTACGCCAGCCTTAGTAGTCTGTAGTGGACCATCACCAGGCATTATACTGTAATTGCGAGGATAAAGTTATTTAGGCGTAGTTCCATGATGAAATGCTGTGTGTATAAGGAGAGCCACAAAAGTTACTGTTAAATCACCCGCCCCCTGCTCTCCCCACCATCAAAGGCAGCCACTCACTCCATCACTCTGACATTTGTCTTGCGTGACAGACTTCACTAAGGCTAAGGCACATTGCATCCACATCAACCTGGTCTATTAGAGATTTATTTAGGTTTAATTATCCTTGAAGAAAAAAACAACAATAAAAACAACGAATATGAAAAAACTTCAAAATCTTTCTAGGACATAAATCAATTAATAGAAAGAAAGGAAAAGGGAATCCGTGTCCTCTAGGGACATGTTATGCTGCTCCTGTCTTCATAGGTTCAATTTTTTTGTAAGATAACATTTTGTGAAAACTTGAACGCGTTCTGATCATTACGACAGAGTATGGCCCCTTTTTTTCCTTCTTTTTCCTTTCTGAGTTAAAAATGCTACAGTTGTTTCATTTAAAATCCACTGGTCAATTACTGATACCGCTAGTACAATATCCTAGTTGACTCCACAACCTGTACCACATACCTTTCACCGGTAACCGAATGCGTGCAGCTCAATGTTTCGGAATTGACAGCTGGTATAAGGGTATGATTGAGACTCTTCTTTAAGCTTGAAATCCGTAACGGCATGAGTGGAGTATGCCAGCTGTAGGACCTTATACTGAGAGATCGTTCCCGTGTTAAGAATATCCATAAGAGAGAGAGAAGAGCGTCGTCACTTGCAGTCGTGTGCTTGGCAAAGTCACCGAAGAAAATTTAGCTTGAGTCATAGACTGTGCCCCATGGAAGGCTGTGGAGTGAGCCCTGACATTACGTGCTGTGTCTATTTTCTTCGTTTTCTTTTTCTTTCTCTTTTGCCTCTCTTTCTCCCTTGCTTGCTCGTCTCTTTTGGTTCTTCTGTGTAAATTGAACTGAAGGCCTTCGCACATAGCAAGCAAATGAAGGCTGTCCAGGAAACAATATATTTCGTATTAAAGCTCCTGCTTATTGTTCCTTTTCATTCATGTGAATTTATAGGAAATGTTGGAATAATTATTAGTTATTAATGCATTTCATTTGTAAGAAATTAATTCTAGTTCGTAAATATACATTTTACAAATTATTCCTTTACCAGAAATAAAAAGCGTTATTCCTTCTATTCGGAGTTGATATCAAAGTATTACTTTTTGGGCAATTAATAGGAAATATTTATGATTGCTGCATTATTAATGGAAACTCGGCTTTGACAGATCACGTGCATTCTGGCATTTGCATCAATAAGCTGGTTCGTGGCTTTGGTTTTTAATGCAAATTGAAGCCGAAAAAAACAGCCTACCACGGATTTTCGGATTTTCTCTCTATCGATTATTGTTGTATCTATTTTTATTCATTTATCAGCTGTTCCCCATTTATTTTTCACTTCTTCGCCGCCATCTTGTTTTTCCTTTCATTTTTCCTCTTTCTTTCTTTCTTTTCTACCAGTTTTTACT